>JASDQU010306089.1:49468-60887 GCA_032191745.1 Picea mariana | reverse complement strand
ACTGAAATTTTCGCTACCCTTGAGGCTTTTTTCTATCTTGTGCTATGATATGGTGTTTCTTTGGTTATGGACTTGATTATGATGATGCGCTAGGTTGTCGAGGTCATTTTCTAGTTATTAACGTGGTTTATCTTTCCATGCTATGGTTTATCTTATTGCTATTGGATTGGTAAGAATTTTTACTTGTTTCTATCAATGATTTGTAATTCAATATCAATGTTAATTTTTCTAAGGCTAGGTAGGGAGTATAAGTGCATACACCCCTACTTTAGTTCCATGACAATTTTAAGCATAAAATATTTGTTTGCAAGGGTTTTCTAAGTGTTACGAGGAAAATATCTCTATGGCTAGGGGTAAACCACAACAAACGGAAATGACTGCATAAATAAACTCTAATCTCAAGTATGATATATAAACAAATACACTAACAAGACAAGATAAGAGGCCTACCTCATCGAGACATTCTATGAAGTCCACCATTGAGAAATTGACCCAAAGAAATATACCTGCAACTAGTACTCAACAACCAAGAAACGCAAGCATACGGTGATAATATATATTGTTAGCACATTCAATAGCATAATCCATCAACATTCATAACAAATACGCCCATGGAATAACAATTCAAATATTTGTGAGATATTAATTGGACAAGAAAAGAGTATTTATATTAATATATAATCAACAAAAGTGAATGAGTTACAAACTTCTGTGTTGGTACGGTTCAGAACCGAGAAACTAAGTTCCTTCCAACTGGGCCTCCACCACTTCAATACTCCACCAAAGGCAAGCTCATATAAGAGAGACAATGAAGTTTTCAATCAATAAGGGAAGATCTTGGAGGATGAACAATGTATTCAAACTTAAAGGACAAAGGGATGTAGACTCAATGTGACGTGAATAATTTCTCCAGAGTAACTTTGCTCTCAAAGTTGAATTATTTATCTTCTTTTCCATAGCTCGGATTTGCCCATTTATAGCCTTCAAGTGGAACTGAAGGGCCGAGTCAGAACATTTCCAGTATATGGAATGCCAAGGATCATTGATCTTGTGACATGACATGGAAACCCAACACCATTTTTTAATTTTTGGCATGTTTCCCGATGTATGCAGTCTGTATTAGTGAAACCTGTGTATACGCATGTTGTAATATTGGCAGGGTGCATATATGTGGAAAAATCATGTTTTTAGATTTGGGATTTGCAAAAAGGGACTTCAAGTCTGCATAGGGAAAGGAAAAAGGCCCTCTATGCAAGATTGCATGGGGTGAGGAAAATATTTCTATAACAAATGCCCCCTAATGTGTGAGGTTATAGGAGTATCTGTGATGGTTGAAATACATTATAAGGCCCAAAAGTGGAGTAATGAGGACCCAGCTGGAAGAACTAGTTTCTCATTACAATCTGTACTGACTTTGCATACATGGATTCCAATTTGAATTACACTACAGATCCATGTGAAAATATACCAAACAACTTTCCATGGCCATGTATAGGAAAATACAAATGTGGTTACATGCCAAAGGTTTTCATAGTCACGAACAAGGCCCAGTAAAACCAGTCTCAAAATCAATATGAAGATATATGTATACAATGGAGTATAATATGATCTCCCATGATCACTGAAGTCACACAGGTATTGGTCCAATGAAAAGGTAGCAACAACTTAGGAAATATGCGACTATAAACTGATGTCTTCAAGTCTTCTACACAATCCGCCAAAGGTGCAAGTCTACATTATTTGAATAAAGGAGTTGAGGTCGAACACAATGAGACTTCGTTTGATTATCGGTCATTGGGATATACCATTAACAAATGCGTGACAACCTACCGATGATGAAAGTAAGTATCAAGGCACTGAATATATTATTACAAGGGTGAATAAAGGAGTCAGGGTCAAACACATGAGGAATCCATCGATCAAGAGACATTGATGTATTCCCAACTGTCGATGAAGAGAGAACCTGCCACTAATGACTGCAAGACTCTAAGTACTCATAGGGGTCTAGGTCTCATCTCTAGAATAGATGAGTTGAATTCAATGGAAGGAGACCCACTAAAAGGAAAGCATTAAGGCATCTCTCATCATTCATCATGAGGTACAAAGTAAGACCTTAATGATTTGGAGGAAATCAGACGAAGAGCATGTTCATGAACCAACGAACCTGTGCGTCTTTCGCGTGTGCCAGGTGCAAGAGGGACATGAAAAAGACCCTATGAATAGAAGCCAACAAGGAAAAATGTTGAAAAAGGTGAGGAAACCACCAATAAGGCTAATGGAATCCAAGACAATGCATGAATCCCAATGTGTGAATAGATGTCTTGTCATTGAACACAATGGAAACCACCCAGTCAATGCCCAGTAATGAAATGTTGACTGTTGGGTTCAAGGTTACCTACCAATGAGGAAAGTAGGACCAGGGTGCACAATAGGACTAACACTTCATGTGATTATAAGAAAAACTAAAGATATGGCTGACATGCAAAGTCAAGAGTTCTGAGGAATGGTTGACACAAGTTGATTGTCACACACCCACTACCGTAACTAAGATTTTTCGCCTTTTTCTTTATCGAGGGACAGAGTTCACTAAACCGATCCATTGGTTATTTCGTTGAAAATCAATCGTGTACAGCTCAAGTACCAAACCTAGGCTTCACCTCCATGTGATCATCGGTTATGACCCCGGGCTAAGCCAAGAGGCGCCTTTCGCATTTCGGGCCTTCGAAAACTGGGAGTTCAAAATGCAAGGGAGTCAAGTTCTTCGAAAACCCGAAATCCTATTCACACTAAGCCAATTTGGGATTTCACCTACTGGCACTTCGCGTACCGGGATTTCGCAACTTGCGAAGACGAGGGGTTCATACCCTTTGGTCTCCTGGGTGCCGAAATGCCGAAATCCTTTCACACTACATCGCTTTGGGGTTTCACATACTAAGATTTCGCGTACTGAGATTTCACGATGTGCGAAGACGAGGTTTCTCACACCTGGTTTTCCCGGGAGCCGAAACTCCGAAGCCCATATATACACTAAGTTCATTTCAGGGTTTTGCAAGTCAGGATTTCACGATGTGCGCAGACAAGGGGGTCTCGCACCTGGGTTTCCCGGGAGTCGAAACTCTGAAGCCCATATATATGCTAAGCTCATTTCAGGATTTTGCAAGTCGGAATTTCGTGATATGTGAAAACAGGAGGTCTCACACTTGAGTTACTGGGAGCCGAAACTCCGAAGTATATCCACTCTGCTCAGCTCATTTCGGGGTTTCACAAATCAGGATTTTGTGATATGCGAAGACAAGAGGTCTCGCACTTGAGTTCCCAGGAGCCAAAACTCTGAATCCTATATATATATATAAAATGCTAAGTTCATTTTGGGGTTTCGCAAGTCGGGATTTCATGATATGTGAAGACAGGAGGTCTCGCACTTGAGTTCCCGGAAGCCGAAACGCTGAAACGCCGAAACCTAGGGGAACCATTCACTCGAGTACAAGGCTTCCAAACTTAGACTACAAAATCCTTCAACGGATTCTTGGGTAAGTATCCCCAGTTGGGTGACCTAGCTAAAAGGCCTTCTTAAATCACTGAGTTATGAACTCTGTGACAGGGGCGAGGTAAGCTCGTATGCTTTCTAAAATAATAGTCTTTTAAGAAACTCACTCCGGCTCTGGACGACGAGGGAACTTCCCGGGAGGAGGTGCCTTTGGGAAATCAAACCAGGGCATAGCGTGAGTCAAATACATGGAACAAATCTCAAGGGAATGGGCTCATAATCTGAACTTATTTATTCTCTACATAAACTGATTATGGTCATATATGTATGAGCATGCATCCATTATTTCTGGTCAAAACACCAGGCAAACACTGATATACAAAAATTGTTTATGAGTGTACAAACATGAGCATGCGTCCATTATATTCAATTCAAGACACGAGATATAAACACTTATCAGAAAAATACCAAGTGTGACGAGACTACTGAGAGGGGTGCTCATTTCCACCCAACCGTATTCTCAGTGATTCCAATCGGATTTACCACTAGCCAACCCCGAGCTGGACCACGATGCTTTGAGACTCAGTCTCCTACTTCCCTCTCATCGGAAGTTGAGGACGAAAGTTACTCTCCTTCTCCTTTACTCATGACTCACTATATTTTTCGGAGTGCTTCTGGTTCTCCTCTCGTGATTTTTGTCATGCGCGCTCTCCTCTATCCCCCTCTTCCACACTTCTTTCCTTGCCTTTTCCTTGCGAGGTTGTGTGTGGCACGAATTTTCCCTATCCGATGGTCAAGCCTGAGAGCTTCTAATAATGGGTGGTTCACCCCCATCCCCTCATTTACTCTTGACGAGCCTCCCCACCTACCATCCGGGCGGTAATTTATTCTAGGGTCTAAGAGTGAGCTTTGGTTTTTGAGCATGTACAAACCAGTACGGTTTTGGTTCAGCGGAAGTTAACATAGCCATTCCCAGCCCCTTCCACCACCTCCCATCAGCCATCATGGCCCATTTCAACACATCCCCCTCCCAGCAATCATGCGACACATATTCATGATATAATTTCCATTCATCGACCTTTTATACAAAGGTCTGTCAAATCAAACATTTACATCTTTGAGTTTGCCATAGTTTTTGGCCAATATAGTTATTTTTACAACTAGGGGAAATAGGGTGTTACATTGATAGACATCCTTTGAACAAGAGCATGAGACATATGGAAGACTCTAGCAGCATAGACTCAATGATGAAACCATGAGATGCAGGGGGCATCAATCAAACTCTCCATGGGGACTAGAAGAGTAACCAATAGAAGGAGTAAACTATATGTAATGAGCTCAGCTTCCTAAGGCCATGCTAAACCCAAAATTATGATGACAAGTGGACTCAAAAAAAATTGCTCTGTTCAAAGGCGACACGACTACTGCCAATATAAGATAATACTCCATTCCCACCCATATTTGTTTGTTTGTTCATAGTCAAATGAATTCTATGATACATAGGAGGGAATCATTGTCACAAGTAAGAAAAAATAGTTCCAACAGTGGAACATACTTATGCTCAATGCAAGGAGGTGCAAGCGGGAGATGGACACTTAGGGGAATTTTCCCTCCTAGGTATAGGGTGTCAAGTTGCGAAGGATATAAACAAGGCTCTTCTTGGTTGAGGATGAAAAAATGTCGAGGCAAATAGTTTATAATGCAAATCAAGAACCGATAATAGGCTTAATATTGCAAGCAAGGGCATGAGATGCAATTAGAACTTAACGCCAAAAAATGTCCTTTTTCATAATATTAGTCTACTTGGTTTAAAAAAAGGATAAACTTGTACCGAATAGGTGTCCTTTCAAATCCAATTTACGAGTGTGAAAGAGACAAGTTCACTTGTCAATATTTTCCCTTTTTGAAAATGACTCAAAAAAGATCTTAAATCAAACTCGCGACCTTTCAAGTCCAATTAATGAGTGTGAAAGGGACAAATTCACTTAGCAATCTTTTCGCTTTTTAGATGAGTCAGAAAAGAGCTTAACTCAGACTCGTTGAGAGGTTTCTAGGCGGTATGTCATGGGGGGGGCAAGGCTCCCATGTAGGACTTCTGTGAAAGGTCGACATATTACGAATAACCGACACAAACTTGGGAAAACCCAAAGCTCTCCAAGTTGAGGAGGATAAAGTGATAACGAAGGTTACCTTCTCCGTGATATATAAGATAATGTCTCTTACTTGAAAGGACATAGGAGAGGAATTGGATACCCCACAAGACCATCCCAATCAAAGGGAACTTATCCAATACTTCAAGGGAGAGTACTCGAGGAGAGTAAAATTATCTCTTGTTTAGAAGGTGCAGTACTAGAAATTCTAATGACATGGTTGAAGGACGCATCACCCTCCAAAAAGAGAGTTGTATTGACTTGATATTGCACCGGTGTGACCACTTCTTCAACCATGGGTTGAATAGGATGCATGACAACAAGCTCAGGAGACGCATCACCCTAAAAAATGGGAGTTTGTTCAGGTGATGATTGCGTCAGCATGACTGTCGTGTCAATCAAAGGAGAAACAAAGTGTGGGGAAACCATAGATGCCTCAGAACCCAAAGGGGTATCCCGACAGTAGCAGGACACAAATGAGTAAGGTGACTTCCTTCGTAAGTCCTACAAAGGACTCTGGGCTTACGTCCGACACGTCTAGGCTTCTCAATCGTATGAATCCCCCAACGTCATTTACAATTGTTGGTGACATTTTCTCATCGTGAATAGCAGAGGTTGGAGGTTCATCTCCCACATGATGTACAGAGGTTGGATATGTGATATCGATATGACTCATGGCGACTAGAGTGATGCCCCCAACATGACTAGCAGTGACTGGTTGTGAGTCTTCAACATGACTTGTAGAGTTTTTCGACCAATCTCCAACATGACTAGTAGTGGCTGGTGATGGAGCTTTAGTATGACTAGTAGTGACTAGACTAGCGATGGTGGTGAGTTGTGGAATTTGAGACCAAGGTCCTGGAAAATACTGGTTTTGATTCATTGCAGGCCAGGAAGGGTCTCGTTTTACACCTTGTCCTTGGACGAAAAGGTAGTATCCTCCACCTAATTGATCCATAGAGGTTTGTATGGGCATCATCACTGAAGAAGATGTTTGCGAAGAGATGAAAGTATGATAAAGATTATTCAAGTGAGGATATATGTTTTCCCCATGTGAAGGGGTCCCGTGAAGAGGCTAGCTCGAACCGTAAAACCAATTCCCCTGTATGAAAGATCTGAGGATATATGTGGACCTGCCATGGGAAGAGTGTTCATAGGAATTAGCATGATGGACGAAGGATACACGAATGGAGTGTAATAAGTAGAATAACCACCCATTTGAGTACTGGATCCTGAAAAAACATGGCTAGGAATGGATCCATAAGAGGGGAGGTGCCAACCTCCCATAATGAGATTTGGTTGAGGGAAATGACTCCAATCAAATGAAGACATAGACGGAGGGGCCATGGTGCCCACAGATCCAAAACTAGGATTCATATAAGTGGGCCAGGGAGAGGATGGAAAGGGTGAAGGAACATTCGGCATATCAATAGGAAAATGATTAGAGACCCAAGGCATGGACTTAGTGTCATGATTCTGCATACCATTAGAAAAAGAGGATAGATTCGTCCCCATGAAATGAGTGAAAATCATGGGGGGGGTAGAGGTAAAGGAGGGAGTCATAGGAACTCCACTATCCATGATAATGACAACTCAAATCACGGTATAAAATCTCAAAGGTATACTAATAATCAAAGAGCACACCAAAGAATAATCAAATGGAAAATATGTACACAAATAGGATTAAGTGGTTTAAATGGACCTCCTTCTCTAAAGTAGGTATGCCTCGCCCAAGAAGGGTGTGACACTCCGTTGTTAAATATTGGAGGAAACATAATCAGTTATAAGGGCCCTCATGGGCTTAACTACCAGTCATTTAGATCCCCCCGGAGAGGTAATCCTCCATAAAGGTTATGTGTTGTCTGACCCTTATGTGACCCAGGATACCTGCAAAATAACTGTTGCAAGTAAGCTATGTGGCACCTAAGTCAAGAAACTAAGCAACCATGGTATAACCGATGCACAAGCGAACAGTTGAAAGTCAAGTTCACCGTATGGGTAGGGTAGCAAAGCCCAAAACCCTAAAATAACAACCTCTCATGGAGGTAAGGGCACTAGAAAGATCCCCAAATATGAATAGATCCCTAGAAATATCTCTAACTCTAAGAAGGTATCGGGGGGATATCCCTTCAACCAAACTCATGCGACCTCATGCTTAACTCCGGTGTAGGTAGAGCCTCCTAATATTACCGATTATACAATATATTTCTCCACTCCCTTAGTCAAACACATATGTTGATTTAATAGACTTGGATAAGTTTACTCACAAAATCCTATTCCAAGGCTCTAAATCCTAAGCTAGTTTGTGCACCCTAGAAAATAAAATCGTTACTAATCAATTTTAAATTATAGCGTTAATTTTAATGGCCTTGCTTACTCAAAAGGTGTGGTCATGAAACTAGTGATGTTATGACTCAGAAAGTAAAATAAATGAATATGAATACAATGCAAAGTCCTAACTTCAATTTCCAATAAATGATATTCTTCAAAAATGCAATTTTCAATTCAATTCTGCAATTCTAAATAAAATGCAATCTTTCTTTACATGCACTAAGATAAATGACAAAGTCTCAAGAGATCAAAATGTCAATCAATGTAAAATGCCTAATATTTTTGTATTTTCAACATAAAAGAATGAAAATGCAAGGACTGAACAACAACTTGATATAAATACTCTATTGTGTATAGAAAGAGACAACCCAAGTAGGATATCAAGGAGCAAAACACCCAGCCCAAGGTGCGAGGATAATCAAAGTGAAAAGATGATGAGAAAGGAACTGCCCTAAAATTCAACCAAAGACAGGTTTCCTGTCATTCCACAAACACTTAAAAAACACCAGAGAGACCCAAGAAGACTCAATAATCATCAAAACATACCCAGCAACCACCAAACCTAGCAATCAAGAAATAAAGGTTGATGTACGCAACTGTTCAAGGGAAAAGCGTGTATGTACACAACCTGCAGAAGTATAACACGTGTTTCTACGTGACTGTCAAGCAAAAACCCGTGTATATGTGCCAAAACACAACCAAGCTAAGGAGAAGGCTAAGAAAGTCAGACCCAGATTGAACAGATTTTGTCAAGAAATCATACAACAAGAAGATCAATATGAATGAGAGAAATCTAAGGAGAAGAACACTCCAAACCCCAAAAAAGAAGATTCTCTCCCCAGTATGGTCGCAAGTTCTGTTATGAGGAAAATATCTCTATGGCTAGGGGTAAACCACAATAGATGGAAATGACTACAGAAATAAACTCTAATCTCAAGTATGCTATATAAAAAAATATGATAACAAGACAAGATAAGAGGCATACCACATCCAGACGTTTGATGAAGTCCACCATTGAGCACTTGACCCAAAGCAATATACCTACAACTAGTCCTCACTCACGGTTTCTACTGGGGCTGCAGAAACCAATTTTCCATAGAGATGAGGCGATGTGAGGTCATCAACATGTTCATTGATACTTATGAACCATGTGCACAATATTGTGTGTCTCTTGTCCCTTGATTAATTAGTAAACTCAATTATACAACACCATTATAACATAGACTGCGACATAGACCATTTACTGGAAAATTTATAATTACTTCATCACTCATATAACAAGCATAGCTAGATATAATCATGAATAAACAAAATATGCATGACCAATCACATAAAAAGACACATTCAGACATAGAATTTAACATGGTTCACCCAATCCTTGGGCTACGTACACAACGAATGGCTTCATTACTATTCTTCATGCAATCATCTTAGGCTTGCAGACTATGCTACAATAGATACATCATGATATCATTCCCCATCCTACCTATCTCCTCTACATTGCAAGTCGATCTATGCCAAATCTCTCATAAACCTTCAGGCATAGACTCTCTCTCATTCTCATCCTATTTTCTCAGCAGCAACAACCCTCTATTCTTCCCAACCCATTACATATTTATACACAGTGTTAGGGCTCAAAACCATACTAACTTATCCCAAAACCCTGTGAAAACGTATTATGACTTATTACAACGCATGAAAACACATAATTCATTGGTGTTTTTCTTTCCTTCGTGTCTGCATGATGTTTTTCCTTCCTTTTCGCCTACATGTTGTTTTTCCTTCGTTTTTTCCTACATGTTGTTTTTCGTGCTTTATTTCCTTTATTTATATTCTTATGTTCCACCAAATGCACTTTTACTACGCACTCCGATCGTGAATACATCTTTGCTATGCACTTCGATCTTGAATGTGTCTTTGTTACAGGTGAATCCCCCTGCGGACAAGTGGATTCCCTCTTGGTCTCTAAACTCCTAAAGCCAAGACAGAAAAGTGCTTAACATGGACACTGACATCCTTTTAGATCTAATCAAGCTAACATACGAAGGAGAAGAAGAAAGATATGTACCTTATTAACGACGTTTGTCCTTGAAAAGTCCAAGCTGAGCTTCAATCTTGAGCTCCCTGATAGGTCATGTAGAACAAACAAAGATACAATGGACTTCCTACTCTACTAAGATTAGCTCAAATATAGATCCATCTATTGTAGACAAACTCATGTGGAACAAGCATAAGTTTGAAAGAAACAAGCCAAGCATTGATTATTAATGAGAACAAGTAAAAGTACTTACAATCCTTTGATGAAGGTGCAACAGCTTCTTCCAGTTCTCCTTGTCCAACCCCTTTGCTCAAGTAGTCTACACTGATTTCTTTGATGACATCTCACTCATGGGATCGTAAGTTTGGTGTAATTCTCAATCTCCATTGTTTTTTTTATGTTGCCTATGAGATCATAGGTTTCATACTTCCAATCTTTTTCATGTACCTTTCACCATGAAAAGGCCTCCTTATATAACCTTGGAGAGGCCCAACCACTTGAGAGATATTTGGGATAATTTTAGGATTCCTCTCCTTCATTTGAGGATACTCCGTAAGATCATGCCTTGATCCAAGATTCGAATCCAACTACCTTCAGATATTGAGGGGATTGTCCCTTGATTTCCTCCAAAGGGTAGCACTCCCCCAAAAGGGTGCACAGAGCACTCATACACTCCCCCAAAGAGGCCCAGGGAGAACTAGCACTCCCTGACATTGGGTAGGGAAGCGCTCCTCTCCAAAATCCATTTTTGAGTGGTTCTTTCAGTGGCAAAAGGTTTGTATGCCCTGTCAAGTGATTTCTCTTCTTCAAAAATAGTCTTTGAGGTGTCTTAAGTGTCCTTATGATGTTGTTAGAGGTATGACATAGACAAGACAACATTATGATGTTTGTGACACCTGTGACACGTATGGTCAAGATGTGACACTTGCGGACAAGATGCAACACTTACAACACTTGTAGTGATGACACTTGCGACACTATTGAAATGAGTAATTTTGATGTGTAACAGATTGCCCCCCAAAGTACGAAGTTAGAAGACGATGATGACTGAAGTACTTTGTATAATTTTTCAAGCAAGGGTATGGACGTAGAGAGGCTGGAAAAATATGCACACAACCACCAAACAAATATTATTACATGTTTCAAACCCAAGGCAGGCATACCTATGTTTGAGTTATAAAGACTTTTTAGGTATGCCCGCCATAAAATACACTGTGGATCCATAATTATATTGACAAAAGGTATAGCCACTAAACATACAATGTGGATCTATACTCCTATGACCTGAACTAATCGTAGACATGAAGAATACACAGTGGATCTACAAAATGACAAGACATAGCCATGACCAATACAAAGTGGATCTATGTAATAGTATATGTGTCATAGATCAAAATAAAATGCCTTCACAAC
>JASDQU010306089.1:30737-46988 GCA_032191745.1 Picea mariana | reverse complement strand
ACAACATCAAGCCCTTCACGGATGAGGTATTATGTGACATTGCTCCTCTTGATGTTTCTGATGTATTATTAGGCCAACCATACTTGTGGAAGAGACATGTTGTGTATGAGTCCAGGCCTCACATCGTTATTATTACTTTGGGAAATAAGTTGTACAGGATACCAAAAATAACACTGCCTACAACCATCTCTTTAGTTATTGCAAAACATTGTAGTAAGCTCATTTCCAAAACCAGGAAATTTGTTTTCTTGATGATCCACCATCAGGGAAAGAATAAGATTATGGCCACGACCTCCAGAAAGGGCCCCTCTACATGAAAACAATAGATGGATAAGGTCATAGAGGAGTACGAGGACATCTCACCTCCCCTGTAGGGGTGCCTCTACACTGTCAGGTCAAGCACCCCATCGATCTGACCCCAGGTGCATCGCTGCCCAATGGACCAATCTATCGGCTCTCTGTTTTGGAGAATGACGAAATCAAGAGGCAGATTTAGAAGCTGTTGTAGAAAGGTCACATCGGATCGAGTTCATCGTCTTGTGGGAGCCCGATCATGTTGGTGCAGAAGAAGGATGGGACTTGGAGACTCTGCATTGACTATCGAGCATTAAACAAGATCATTGTCTAGAATAGGTACTTGATCCCATAGATTGATGACCTTTTATACCAACTCAAGGGGGAGAAATATTTCAGCAAGATCGACTTGAAGTTTGGGTATCACCAGGTACCAATCGATCCCTCTGGTGTGTGGAAGACTACCTTCAAATCCAAGGAGGACCTTTTCGAATGGTTGGTCATGCCTTTCAAGTTGACGAATGCCCCTGCAACCTTCATGAGACTAATGGAAGACATATTGTGACAATTCACCAACTCATTTGTAGTGGTGTACTTGGATGACATTCTGATCTTCAGCCAGACTTGGGAAGAGCACCTCCACCACATCCGACAAGTCCTCCAAACACTGCGGCAACACAAGTTGTATGCCAATTTGGAGAAGTTCACTTTTGGCATGACCCAGGTTCAGTATCTGAGATACATTATTGATGAGCGAGGGGTGCATGTGCCGGATCTAGCCAAGATCCAAGTCATTCGGGATTGGCCAGCCCCAACCACCCTAACAGAGCTCTGCAACTTTTTGGGTCTTGCCAATTTCTACCACAGGTTTGTGTTGGGATTCTCTCATATCACTTGGCCCTTGATTCAAGTCACCGAGGGAGGAGCGAAAGGAAAATTCTTTTGGTATGAATCTCAATAGAAGGAGTTCAACAATTTGAATCATCACCTTTGCTCTGCACCAGTGCTCACATTACCAAACTTGAAACAACCATTTGAGATCAAGAAAGATGCCTCCGACTATGATTTTGGGGCAGTCCTTACTCAACAAGGGCATCCAGTGGCATATCACAGTGAGACACTTTCCGAAACAGTCTAGAAGTATCCCACTTATGACAAAGAGATGTATTCCATTATGCATTCTTGTCGACAATGGAAGCATTACATTTTGGGAAAGGAAACAATATTCCACATAGACCTCTGAACCTTGCAGTTCATACAAAAACAATGGAAGTTGTAGAACGATCACCATCAGAAGTGGTCCACATACCTGCAAAATTTTCATTTGAACATTAATTATAAGAAAGGAAGCACCAATAATGTTGTAGACTGCCTCAATCGACCCCCTATCATGGTGCTAACCACGGTGTTCAACTCTTGTGGGCACGATACTTTTGATTGGTCTCTTCTCTACAAAAGTGATCCAGAATTCGGCCACACATACAATACACTCTTGGAGGGTAAGAAAGTTCCTAATTTTCAACTCCAGGATGCCCTTCTATGTCACCTGGGACATCTTTGTGTTCCTTCAAGCGAGCATGCCAAGATGATTTGGGAAGCGCACTACAATAGGGTCATTGGGAATTTTGGGGTCGAGAAAACCATGGCAGTACTACAAAAGTATTTCTATTAGACGAACCTTCGACAAGATTTCAGGAAGTACATCAAGTCACGCACTGCTTGCACCATTGCCAAACCGACCATCAAGAAGCAATGTCTCTATACTCTGCTGCCTAACCCTAGTCATCCTTGAGAATCCATCTCCGTGGATTACATGTTGGGCCTTCCTTCTACTAAGCATGACAATGACTGTTTTTTTGTGGTCATCGACAGATTCTCGAAGATGTCTATTATGATGGCCTGCAAGAAGAATATCACAGCAGAAGCCACTACTAAACTCTTCTTTGAATGAGTGTGGATACACTTTGGGATCCCATAGTCTATCATCTCAGATCGATACAACAGTTTCCTCAGTACATTTTGGTCTAGCCTCTGGTCGATTCTAGACACCAAGCCCACCAAGTCCACATATTTCCATCCGCAAACTGATGCTAGACAGAGGTCGTCAACCGGATGATTGTACAGATTCTACACATGTACAACTCAAAGAATCCATGCACATGGGATGAGAGCCTCCCCTATGTACAACACAGCTACAAACGGGATCTCCATATCTCAACCAGCCACATCCCCTTTCAGGTGGGGTTGGGATTCCAGCCACTATGTCCCATTGATGTAGCCATGCCATTTGTGGCTACTCAGGCAGATTCAACCCATGTCCAGTCTGAGGCTGGCAAGTCAAAAAAATTCATTGAGTGCATTTATCACATCCACCAATAGGTTCATGACATCTTGGAAAGAGCCAATGCTAAGTACAAGAAGCAACATGATCAACATCAGGTGCCACACAACCTCTAGGAGGGCGACAAAGTGTGGCTACATTTGAAAAAGGAGCGCCTCACTGGACCCGGCCACAAGATTTGCCTTCTCTGATATGGACCATACAACATCACCAAGGTTGTAGGGGTCAATTCCTTTGAGCTCATTATTCCACCATTCCTTGGTCTGCACCTAGTGTTCAATGTGGATCGCCTTCGGCCCTACTTTCCACCTCTACTGGACACATCCGACATGGCAGAACAACTCACACCAAAAAAGTTAAACCCAGATTGCATGGAACAAGCCACAACTGATCGGATTAAGGACACACATATCAAGAACACCCACCAAAAGAGGATCCATCTATATCGAGTTGTCAAAGCATGCCAACTCCTTCACCAAGGCAAGTGGCTCACTAGGGACCAAGTTCAGCAAAAGTTTCCTCATCTGATGGAGGAAATCAACGCAATGGGGAACATTGCTTCCTAAGGAGAGAGGAATGATCCAAGTGGATATTGGTGGCCACCCACCTACTCCACTTGAAACCACACCATTGTTTCTTTCAGTTTTTCAGTTTCCTTAATTGTAGCACAATTTACTATTTTTAGCAGTTTTTCGGGTCCTGAACTTCCGGAGCCATTTTGAGGCCCTAAACGAAATTTTTTGGGCATGAATGGTCCGGCTAAACTAAATTTGTTCTGAACTCAATATTTGTATCAAGCAGTGTAGTCCTCAGATAGATCTTTCTAACGATGCATCATGTGCATAAAACAGAGATAGTATGCCAAAGCTACGACCCCGAGAAATTGATGTACCAATTTACCCCAACAAGGCCCATATCCTGGCGCTTCATCTCCTAAAGTTAGGTTTTTGGATGTTTAGGGTTTTCCATTGTTTCTCAATAATATATAGGCCTTTGAGCCTCATTGTAACACAAATTTCAGAGGCCAGTAGCCTCCACATCTCTTCTCAGAGATAAGCTACCAGCGCCCGAGCTATTTTATTTCCATTCTGTCTGTAAGCATATTTCAGTCATTTGTTATTAATGAAATGAAGTTTTACTTCAGCTACATCTCTGCGTTTATTTGTATTTTTGTATTTCATTTTGTTCCTGCATAAATCTGGATCACACACCCTCTACAAAGGCACCCATGAATGAGACAATACAGGCCCTTGTATCTCATGAAACTTAATGACCTATGAAGTTTAAACCCCTTCCACCTCGTCATACATTACATAAACATGAGAGGCCATACTTGGGAGAATTCCCTACTCGAGGACTTTGGTTCACCCAATTAGACTCCTATGATACCCCTCCCATACTTAAACTTGGTCAATTGTATAGGGTTTTAAGAATTTGTTTAATTTGATGAGGTAGTTTTGATGCACATGTTTAGGTGCCTTGCTTATTAGATGTGGTTTACACTTGTCATGATATCTTTGACTTGAGATATTTGGAGGGCGTACTTTTTTGTCTTGCAGGACCTTGTTGGTGGACAATTTTGGAGGAGAAAGCCTAGCTTGGGATTCCATGGGGCTTCAAGCCCACAGGTTGGATGCGAAGGGCCTACATACCGGATGACATAGACGTACCTTTGGAGGCCTAGAGGACATCATGGATGACATGACCTAGCCCTAAAATTCCAAACATTTTTCCTAGGAGAGGAAAAACGTCATCTTTTGGAGGCTTCACATCACCTAGAGGGATAGGGTTTGGTGGTGATGGTGTTTTTGTATGACATGTGGCACATTTTGAAGGAAGGAAGCTTGAATACCATCAAGAGAGGACTTGGATGAGTTACAAGTGGCCTTTGGAGGCTTAGACATGCATCTACCTACCCAACGACTTCTTCAAAGTGCCAAAAATGTCCCCTAAAGGGGTGACGTCACTTTGTTCTAGGGTTTCTTTTGTGTAAAAGTGAACTTAAAATTGAATTATTTAATATCATTTTGTTGCAAGGGGTAATATAATGGTTGTGTACCCCTTATCTTATGTTTTAACATTTCTAATGTGGACAAACTATGTGAAAGACAAATAGTATAAATAGAGATCATGAAATCTCATTTTGAATCATAACTCTCCCATTGTGAAGAGCTAAGGACTGCAATTTTTGCTACCCTTGAGGCTTTTTTCTATGTTGTGCTATGATATGGTGTTTCTTTGGTTATGGACTTGATTATGATGATGCGCTAGGTTGTCAAGGTCATTTTCTAGTTATTGTCGTGGTTTATCTTGCCATGCTATGGTTTATCTTATTGCTATTGGATTGGTAAGAATTTTTACTTGTTTCTATCAATGATTTGTAATTCAATATCAATGTTAATTTTTCTAAGGCTAGGTAGGGAGTATAAGTGCATACACCCCTACTTTAGCTCCATGACAATTTAAAGCATAAAATATTTGTTTGCAAGGGTTTTCTAAGTGTCATGAGGAAAATATCTCTATGGCTAGGGGTAAACCACAACAAACGGAAATGACTGCATAAATAAACTCTAATCTCAAGTATGATATATAAACAAATACACTAACAAGACAAGATAAGAGGCCTACCTCATCGAGACATTCTATGAAGTCCACCATTGAGATATTGACCCAAAGAAATATACCTGCAACTAGTACTCAACAACCAAGAAACACAAGCATACGGTGATAATACATATTGTTAGCACATTCAATAGCATAATCCATCAACATTCATAACAAATACACCCATGGAATAACAATTCAAATATTTGTGAGATATTAATTAGACGAGAAAAGAGTATTTATATTAAAATATAATGAACATAAGTGAATGAGTTACAAACTTCTTTGTCGGTACGGTTCGGAACCGAGAAACTAAGTTCCTTCCATCTGGGCCTCCACCACTTCAATACTCCACCAAAGGCAAGCTCATATAAGAGAGACAATGAAGTTTTCAATCAATAAGGGAAGATCTTGGAGGATGAACAATGTATTCAGACTTAAAGGACAAAGGGATGTAGACTCAATGTGACGTGAATAATTTCTCCAGAGTAACTTTTCTCTCAAAGTTGAATTATTTATCTTCTTTTCCATAGCTCAGATTTGCCCATTTATAGCCTTCAAGTGGAACTGAAGGGCCGAGTCAGAACATTTCCAGTATATGGAATGCCAAGGATCATTGATCTCATGACATGACATGGAAACCCAACACCATTTTTTAATTTTTGGCATGTTTCCCGATGTATGCAATCTGTATTAGTGCAACCTGTGTATACACATGTTGTAATATTGGCAGGGTGCATATATGTGGAAAAATCATCTTTTTAGCTTTGGGATTTGCAAAAAGAGACTTCAAGTCTGCATAGGGAAATGGAAAAAGGCCCTCTGTGCAAGATTGCATGGGGTGAGGAAAATATTTCTATAACAAATGCCCCCTAATGTGTGAGGTTATAGGAGTATCTGTGATGGTCGAAATACATTATAAGGCCCAAAAGTGGAGTAATGGGGACCCAGCTGGAAGAACTAGTTTCTCATTACAATCTGTACTGACTTTGCATACATGGATGCCAATTTGAATTACACTACAGATTCATGTGAAAATATACCAAACAACTTTCCATGGCCATGTATAGGAAAATACAAATGTGGTTACATGCCAAAGGTTGTCATAGTCACGAACAAGGCCCAGTAAAACCAGTCTCAAAATCAATATGAAGATATATGTATACAATGGAGTATAATATGATCTCCCATGATCACTGAAGTCACACAGGTATTGGTCCAATGAAAAGGTAGCAACAACTTATGAGATATGCGACTATAAACTGATGTCTTCAAGTCTTCTACACAATCCGCCAAAGGTGCAAGTCTACATTATGTGAATAAAGGAGTTGAGGTCGAACACAATGAGACTTCGTTTGATTATCATTCATTGAGGTATACCATTAACAAATGCGTGACAACCTACCGATGATGAAAGTAAGTATCAAGGCACTGAATATATTATTACAAAGGTGAATAAAGGAGTCAGGGTCGAACACATGAGGAATCCATCGATCAGGAGACATTGATGTATTCCCAATTGTCGATGAAGAGAGAACCTGCCACTAATGACTGTAAGCCTCTAAGTACTCATAGGGGTCTAGGTCTCATCTCTAGAATAGATGAGTTGAATTCAATGGAAGGAGACCCACTAAAAGAAAATCTTTAATGCATCTCTCATCATTCATCATGAGGTACAAAGAAGGACCTTAATGATTTGGAGGAAATTAGACGAAGAGCATGTTCATGAACCAACGAACTTGTGCGTCTTTCGCGTGTGCCAGGTGCAAGAGGGACATGAAAAAGACCCTATGAATAGAAGCCAACAAGGAAAAATGTTGAAAAAGGTGAGGAAACCATCAATAAGGCTAATGGAATCCAAGACACTGCATGAATCCCAATGTGTGAATAGATGTCTTGTCATCGAACACAATGGAAACCACCCAGTCAATGCCCAGTAATGAAATGTTGACTGTTGGGTTCAAGGTTACCTACCAATGAGTGAAGTAGGACCAAGGTGCACAATAGGACTAACACTTCATGTGATTATAAGAAAAACTAAAGATATGGCTGACATGCAAAGTCAAGAGTTCTGAGGAATGGTCCACACAGGTTGATTGTCACACACCCACTACGGTAACTAAGATTTTTCACCTTTTTCTTTATCGAGGGACAGAGTTCACTAAACTGATCCATTGGTTCTTTCATTGAAAATCCGTCGTGTACAACTCAAGTACCAAACCTAGGCTTCACCTCCATGTGATCATCAGTTATGACCCCGGGCTAAGCCAAGAGGCGCCTTTCACATTTCGGGACTTCGGAAACTGGGAGTTCAAAATGCAAGGGAGTCGAGTTCTTCGACTCTTCAAACCCCGAAACCCGAAATCCTATTCACACTAAGCTGATTTGGGATTTCACCTACTGGGACTTTGCGTACTGGGATTTTGCAACTTGCGAAGATGAGGGGTTCATACCATTTGGTCTCCTGGGTGCCGAAATGCCAAAATCCTTTCACACTACATCGCTTTGGGGTTTCACATACCGGGATTTCGCGTACTGAGATTTCGCGATGTGCGAAGACGAGGGTTCTCACACCTGGTTTTCCCGGGAGCCGAAACTCCGAAGCCCATATATACACTAAGCTCATTTCAGGGTTTCGCAAGTCAGGATTTCACAATGTGCGCAGACAAGGGGGTCTCACACCTAGGTTTCCTTGGAGCCGAAACTCTGAAGCCCATATATACGCTAAGCTCATTTCAGGGTTTCGCAAGTTGGGATTTCGTGATATGTGAAAATAGGAGGTCTCGCACTTGAGTTCCTGGGAGCCGAAACTCCGAAGTATATCCACTCTGCTCAGCTCATTTCGGGGTTTCACAAATCAGGATTTCGCGATATGCGAAGACAAGAGGTCTCGCACTTAAGTTCCCAGGAGACGAAACTCCGAATCCTATATATATATATATATATATATATATAATGCTAAGTTCATTTCGGGGTTTCGCAAGTTGGGATTTCGCGATATGTGAAGATAGGAGGTCTCGCACTTGAGTTCCCGGGAGCCGAAACGCCAAAACCTAGGGGAACCATTCTCTCGGGTACAAGGCTTCTAAACTTAGACTACAAAATCCTTCAATGGGTTCTTGGGTAAGTATCCCCGGCTGGGTGACCTAGCTAAAAGTCCTTCTTAAATCACTGAGTTATGAACTCTATGACAGGGGCGAGGTAAGCTCGTATGCTTTCTAAAACAGTAGTCTTTTAAGAAACTCACTCCAGCTCTGGACGACGAGGGAACTTCCCAGGAGGAGGTGCCTTTGCGAAATCAAACCAGGGCATAGCATGAGTCAAATACATGGAACAAAGCTCAAGGGAATGGGCTCATAATCTGAACTTATTCATTCTCTACATAAACCGATTATGGTCATATATGTATGAGCATGCATCCATTATTTCTGGTCAAAACACCAGGCAAACAATGATATACAGAAATCATTTATGAGTGTACAAACATGAGCATGTGTCCATTATATTCAATTCAAGACACAAGATATAAATACTTATCAGAAAAATACCAAGTGTGACGCGACTGCTAAGAGGGGTGCTCATTTCCACCCAACCGTAGGCTCAGTGATTCCAATCAGATTTACCACTAGCCAACCCCGAGCTGGACCACGATGCTTTGAGACTCAGTCTCCTACTTCCCTCTCGTCGGAAGTTGAGGACGAAAGTTACTCTCCTTCTCCTTTTCTCATGACTCACTGTATTTTTCGGAGTGCTTCTGGTTCTCCTCTCGTGATTTTTGTCATGTGCGCTCTCCTCTATCCCCCTCTTCCACACTTCTTTCCTTGCCTTTTCCTTGCGAGGTTGTGTGTGGCACGAATTTTCTCTGTCCGATGGTCAAGCCTGAGAGCTTCTACGAATGGGTGGTTCACCCCCATCCCCTCATTTACTCTTGAGGAGCCTCCCCACCTACCATCCGGGTGGTAATTCATTCTAGGGTCTAAGAGTGAGCTTTGGTTTTCGAGCATGTACAAACCAGTACGGTTTCGGTTCAGTGGAAGTTAACGTATCCATTCCCATCCCCTTCCACCACCTCCCATCAGCCATCATGGTCCCTTTAAACACATCCCCCTCCCAACAATCATGCGACACATATTCATGATATAATTTCCATTCATCGACCTTTTATACAAAGGTCTGTCAAATCAAACATTTACATCTTTGAGTTTGCCATAGTTTTTGGACAATATAGTTATTTTTACAGACTAGGGGAAATAGGGTGTTACATTGATAGACATCCTTTGAACAAGAGCATGAGACATATGGAAGACTCTGGTAGCATAGACTCAATGATGAAACCATGAGATGCAGGGGGCATTAATCAAACTCTCCATAGGGACTAGAAGAGTAACCAATAGAGGGAGTAAACTATATGTAATGAGCTCAGCTTCCTAAGGCCATGCTAAACCCAAAATTATGATGACAAGTGGACTCAAAAAAAAATTGCTCTGTTCAAACGTGACACGACTACTGCCAATATAAGATAATACTCCCTTCCCACCCGTATTTGTTTGTTTGTTTATAGTCAAATGAATTCTATGATACATAGGAGGGAATGATTATCACAAGTAAGAAAAAATAGTTCCAACAGTGGAACATACTTATACTCAATGCAAGGAGGTGCAAGCGGGAGATGGACACTCGGGGGAATTTTCCCTCCTAGGTATAGGGTGTCAAGTTGCGAAGGATATAAACAAGGCTCTTCTTGGTTGAGGATGAAAAAATTTCGAGGCAAATAGTTTATAACACAAATCAAGAACCGGTAATAGGCTTAATATTGCAAGCAAGGGCATGAGATGCAATTAGAAATTAACGCCAAAAAATGTCCTTTTTCATAATATTAGTCTACTTGGTTTGAAAAGAGGATAAAATTGTACCAAATAGGTGTCCTTTCAAATCCAATTTACGAGTGTGAAAGAGACAAGTTCACTCGTCAATATTTTCCCTTTTTGAAAATGAGTCAGAAAAGAGATTAAATCAAACTTGCGACCTTTCAAGTCCAATTAATGAGTGTGAAAGGGACAAACTCACTCAGCAATCTTTTCGCTTTTTAGATGAGTCAGAAAAGAGCTTAACTTAGACTCGTTGAGAGGTTTCTAGGCAGTATGTCATGGGGGGGGCAAGGCTCCCATGTAGGACTTCTGTGAAAGGTCGAGATATTACGAATAACCGACACAAACTTGGGAAAACCCAAAGCTCTCCAAGTCGAGAATGATAAAGTGATAATGGAGGTTACCTTCTCCGTGATATATAAGATAATGTCTCTTACTTGAAAGGACATAGGAGAGGAATTGGATATCCCACAAGACCATCCCAATCAAAGGGAACTTATCCAGGACTTCAAGGGAGAGTACTCGAGGAGAGTAAAATTATCTCTTGTTTAGAAGGTGCAGTACTAGAAATTCTAATGACATGGTTGAAGGACACATCACCCTCCAAAAAGAGAGTTGTATTGACTTGATATTGCACTGGTGTGACCACTTCTTCAACCATGGGTTGAATAGGATGCATGACAACAAGGTCAGGAGACGCATCACCCTAAAAAATGGGAGTTTGTTCAGGTGATGATTACGTCAGCATGACTATCGTGTCAATCAAAGGAGAAACAAAGTGTGGGGAAACCACAGATGCCTCAGAACCCAAAGGGGTATCTCGACAGTAGCAGGACACAAATGAGTAAGGTGATTTCCTTTGCAAGTCCTACAAAGGACTCTGGGCTTACATCTGACACGTCTAGGCTTCTCAATCGTATGAATCCCCCAACATCATTTACAATTGTTGGCGACATTTTCTCATTGTGACTAGCAGAGGTTGGAGGTTCATCTCCCACATGATGTACATAGGTTGGATATGTGATATCGATATGACTCATGGCGACTAGAGTGATGCCCCCAACATGACTAGCAGTGGCTGGTTGTGAGTCTTCAACATGACTTGTAGAGTTTTTCGACCAATCTCCAACATGACTAGTAGTGGCTGGTGATGGAGCTTTAGTATGATTGGTAGTGACTAGACTAGCGACGATGGTGAGTTGTGGAATTTGAGACCAAGGTCCTGGAAAATACTGGTTTTGAGTCATTGCAGACCAGGAAGGGTCCCGTTTTACACCTTGTCCTTGGACGGAAAGGTATATCCTCCACCTAATTGATCTATAGAGGTTTGTATGGGCATCATCACCGAAGAAGATGTTTGCGAAGAGACGAAAGTATGATAAAGATTATTCAAGTGAGGATATATGTTTCCCCCATGTGAAGGGGTCCCGTGAAGAGGGTACCCCGAACCGTAAAACTGATTCCCCTGTATGAAAGACCTGAGGATATATGTGGACCTGCCATGGGAAGAGTGTTCATAGGAATTGGCATGATGCATGAAGGATACACGAATGGAGTGTAATAAGTAGAATAACCACCCATTTGAGTACTGGATCCTAAAAAAACATGGCTAGGACTGAATCTGTAAGAGGGGAGGTGCCAACCTCCCACAATGAGATTTGGTTGAGGAAAATGACTCCAATCAAATGAATACATAGACGGAGGGGCCATGGCGCCCACAGATCCAAAACTAGGATTCATATAAGTGGGCCAGGGAGAGGATGGAAAGGGTGAAGGAACATTCAGCATATCAATAGGAAAATGATTAGAGACCCAAGGCATGGACTTAGTGTCATGATTCTGCATACCATTAGAAAAAGAGGATAGATTTGTCCCCGTGAAATGAGTGAAAATCATGGGGGGGCTAGAGGTAAAGGAGGGAGTGATAGGAACTCAACTATCCATGATAATGACAACTCAAATCACGGTATAAAATCTCAAAGGTATACCAATAATCAAAGAGCACACCAAAGAATAATCAAATGGAAAATATGTACACAAATAGGATTAAGTGGTTTAAATGGACCTCCTTCTCTAAAGTAGGTATGCCTCGCCCAAGAAGGGTGCGACACTCCGTTGTTAAATATTGGAGGAAACATAATCAGTTATAAGGGCCCTCATGGGCTTAACTACCAGTCATTTAGATCCCCCTGGAGAGGTAATCCTCCATAAAGGTTATGTGTTGTCTAACCCTTATGTGACCCAAGGTACTTGCAAAATAACCCTTGCAAGTAAGCTATGTGGCACCTAAGTCAAGAAACTAAGCAACCATGGTATAACCAATGCACAAGCGAACAATTGAAAGTCAGGTTCACCGTATGGGTAGGGTAGCAAAGCCCAAAACCCTGAAATAACAACCTCTCATGGAGGTAAGGGCACTAGAAAGATCCCCAGATATGAATAGATCCCTAGAAATATCTCTAACTCTAAGAAGGTATCGTGGGGATATCCATTCAACCAAACTCATGCGACCTCATGCTTAACTCCGGTGTAGGTAGAGCCTCCTGATATTACCGATTATACAATAGATTTCTCCACTCCCTTAGTCAAACACATATGTTGATTTAATAGACTTGGATAAGTTTACTCACAAAATCCTATTCCAAGGCTCTAAATCCTAAGCTAGTTTATGCACCCTAGAAAATAAAATCGTTACTAATCAATTTTAAATTATAGCGTTAATTTTAATGGCCTTGCTTACTCAAAAGGTGTGGTCATGAAACTAGTGATGTTATGACTCGGAAAGTAAAATAAATGAATATGAATACAATGCAAAGTCCTAACTTCAATTTCCAATAAATGATATTCTTCAAAAATGCAATTTTCAATTCAATTCTGCAATTCTAAATAAAATGCAATCTTTCTTTACATGCACTAAGATAAATGACAAAGTCTCAAGAGATCAAAATGCCAATCAATGTAAAATGCCTATTATTTTTGTATTTTCAACATAAAAGAATGAAAGTGCAAGGACTGAACAACAACTTGATATAAATACTCTATTGTGTATAGAAAGAGACAACCCAAGTAGGATATCAAGGAGCAAAACACCCATCCCAAGGTGCGAGGATAATCAAAGTGAAAAGATGATGAGAAAGGAACTGCCCAAAAATTCAACCAAACACAGGTTTCCTGGCATTCCACAAACACTTAACAAACACCAGAGAGACCCAAGAAGCTCAACAATCATCAAAACCTACCCAGCAACCACCAAACCCAACAATCAAGAAATAAAGGTTGATGTACGCGACTGTTCAAGGGAAAAGCGTGTATGTACACAACCTGCAGAAGTATAACACGCGTATCTATGTGACTGTCAATCAAAAACCTATGTATATGTGCCAAAACACAACCAGGCTAAGGAGAAGGATAATAAACTCAGACCCAGATTGAACAGATTTTGTCAAACAATCATACAACAAGAAGATCAATATGAATGAGAGAAATCTAAGGAGAAAAACACTCCAAACCCCAAAAAAGAAGATTCTCTCCCCAGTATGGTCGCCAGTTCTGTTATGAGGAAAATATCTCTATGGCTAGGGGTAAACCACAATAGATGGAAATGACTACAGAAATAAACTCTAATCTCAAGTATGCTATATAAAAAAATATGATAACAAGACAAGATAAGAGGCATACCACATCCAGACGTTCGATGAAGTCCACCATTGAGCACTTGACCCAAAGCAACATACCTGCAACTAGTCCTCACTCAAGGTTTCTACTGGGGCTGCAGAAACCAATTTTCCATAGATATGAGGGGATGTGAGGTCATCAACATGTTCATTGATACTTATATACCATGTGCACAATATTGTGTGTCTCTTATCCCTTGATTAATTAGTAAACTCAATTATACAACACCATTATAACATAGACTGCGACATAGACCATTTACTGGAAAATTTATAATTACTTCATCACTCATATAACAAGCATAGCTAGATATAATCATGAATAAAAAAAATATGCATGACCAATCACATAAAAAGACACATTTAGACATAGAATTTAACATGGTTCACCCAATCCTTGGGCTACGTACACAACGAATGGCTTCATTGCTATTCTTCATGCAATCATCTTAGGCCTGCGGACTATGCTACAATAGATACATCATGATATCATTCTCCATCCTACCTATCTCCTCTACATTGCAAGTCGATCTATGCCAAATCTCTCATAAACCTTTAGGCATAGACTCTCTCTCATTCTCATCCTATTCTCTCAGCAGCAGCAACCCTCTATTCTTTCCAACCCATTACATATTTATACACAGTGTTAGGGCTCAAAACCATACTAACTTATCCCAAAACCCTATGAAAATGTATTATGACTTATTACAACGCATGAAAACACATAATTCATTGGTGTTTTTCTTTCCTTCGTGTCTGCATGATGTTTTTCCTTCCTTTTCACCTGCATGTTGTTTTTCCTTCTTTTTTGCCTACATGTTGTTTTTCGTGCTTTATTTCCTTTATTTATATTCTTATGTTCCACCAAATGTGATTTTACTATGCACTCCGATCGTGAATACATCTTTACTATGCACTTCGATCTTGAATGTGTCTTTGTTACAGGTGAATCCCCCTGCGAACAAGTGGATTCCCTCTTGGTCTCTAGACTCCTAAAGCCAAGATAGAAAAGTGCTTAAAATGGACACTGACATCCTTTTAGATCTAATCAAGCTAACATACGAAGGAGAATAAGAAATATATGTACCTTATTAATGACGTTTGTCCTTGCAAAGTCCAAGTTGAGATTCAATCTTGAGCTCCTTGATAGGTCATGTAGAACAAACAAAGATACAATGGACTTCCTACTCTACTAAGATTAGCTCAAATATAGATCCATATATTATAGACAAACTCATGTAGAACAAGCATAAGTTTGAAAGAAACAAGCCAAGCATTGATTATTAATGAGAACAAGTAAAAGTACTTACAATCCTTTGATGAAGGTGCAACAGCTTCTTCCAGTTCTCCTTGTCCAACCCCTTTGCTCAAGTAGTCTACACTAATTTTTTTGATGACATCTCACTCATGGGATCGTAAGTTTGGTGTAATTCTCAATCTCCATTGTTTTTTGTATGTTGCCTATGAGATCATAGGTTTCATACTTCCAATCTTTTTCATGTACCTTTCACCATGAAAAGGCCTCCTTATATAACCTTGGAGAGGCCCAACCACTTGAGAGATATTTGGGATAAGTTTAGGATTCCTCTCCTTCATTTGAGGATACTCCGTAAGATCATGCCTTGATCCAAGATTCGAATCCAACTACCTTCAGATATTGAGGGGATTGTCCCTTGATTTCCTCCAAAGGGTAGCACTCCCCCAAAAGGGTGCACAGAGCACTCATACACTCCCCCAAAGAGGCCCAGGGAGAACTAGCACTCCCTGACATTGGGTAGGGAAGCGCTCCTCTCCAAAATCCATTTTTGAGTGGTTCTTTCAGTGGCAAAAGGTTTGTATGCCCTGTCAAGTGATTTCTCTTCTTCAAAAATAGTCTTTGAGGTGTCTTAAGTGTCCTTATGATGTTGTTAGAGGTATGACATAGACAAGACAACATTATGATGTTTGTGACACCTGTGACACGTATGGTCAAGATGTGACACTTGCGGACAAGATGCAACACTTACAACACTTGTAGTGATGACACTTGCGACACTATTGAAATGAGTAATTTTGATGTGTAACAGATTGCCCCCCAAAGTACGAAGTTAGAAGACGATGATGACTGAAGTACTTTGTATAATTTTTCAAGCAAGGGTATGGACGTAGAGAGGCTGGAAAAATATGCACACAACCACCAAACAAATATTATTACATGTTTCAAACCCAAGGCAGGCATACCTATGTTTGAGTTATAAAGACTTTTTAGGTATGCCCGCCATAAAATACACTGTGGATCCATAATTATATTGACAAAAGGTATAGCCACTAAACATACAATGTGGATCTATACTCCTATGACCTGAACTAATCGTAGACATGAAGAATACACAGTGGATCTACAAAATGACAAGACATAGCCATGACCAATACAAAGTGGATCTATGTAATAGTATATGTGTCATAGATCAAAATAAAATGCCTTCACAAC
>JASDQU010306088.1:90709-107404 GCA_032191745.1 Picea mariana | reverse complement strand
AAGAAGACCTAGTCTCAAGATCATCTTATCTCATTTGATGTTGTATTTTGAATTATATATATTGTAAAAGGAGATGTCCCCCTCAAAGTGGACTATATTCATTGACTTTTTATTATTTTTAAGGTGTTGGATCCTAACATTTGGTATCAGAGCATTGATCCTAGGTTTTTTCTTCTCCAAGCGAGTCATCTTAGCATTTTCGCTATAAAATGTTTTTTGGGTTGATTTAGATAAAAATAACTTGGACGTTACTTAGAATACATACCAATGTTCATGTGGTAAACATTTCAACTTTTGGGCCATTATACTTTTTGAGATATAACTTATTGAAGATAGGGTTTTTGACTCATCTTGAATTCATTTTTGAACTAGTCATCTTGGGATTTTCTCTATAAATTTTTCTTTGGGATTTTTCATATAGTGAAATTTATGGAGACTTAGAAGACATATCGTACTATAGGTTCTCCAAATTTTGGAATATTTTACTAAATATTGGACACGTGGAATTATGTACAATTTCACTCTCTAGAAAAGTCCAAAAATAAGCAAGGTTTGGGAAAGTTACCATAACTTTCACTTGGCACTTCAAGTTTTGGTTGGACCTATGGAATTGAAGAGAAGACATACCAATGTAATACAGGATAAAATTTTAGACTCATAGGGGGCCTAAATTTTATAAATACATCAAAATGAAGGTTAGATAGGAGGACACACTCCAAATTAAGGGTTTGAACGGTACATAAATTACAATTGGAATAGATTTTTACTTGAAGATATGTTTTTTGTGATTCAAAATTTTTGATAAAGACGAAAATGAGGAGAATTATTATTTTCTTGCATGGCTCCAAAGGATCCTCCAAAATTTACTTCACCCATTAAACCTCTAGAGAGCTCAACCATGACTCAAGATGAAATCCAAGATATTTAGCACAAGATGAAAAAGAAGATAACTGAAAATAGAGAAAAATGGAAAATAAGATCATTGAAAATAAGGAATAGATGAAAAGAAATATGGAACAAATAGAACATAAGATGGATGAAAATAAGAATGACATGAAATAGAAGATGGATGAAAATAAAGAAGAAATACAAAAATCCATGAAGGAATTGCAAAATTCCATGTCTTCCATGATCTTTAATTCTCTAGAAGAGTCTCCCTAAATGATATATCAAAATGCAAGGGACTCGTGAAAATAATGGTAGTATACATGTTCAAAAAGTTGTTGATAATACACATTTTTCAAGTGGATTTAACTTTAATAGTGGATTTAATTATGGTGGGGGTCCTAAATTCAACTTTCCCAATATTGAATTAAAGAAGTTTTATGGAACAAATATACTTACTTAGGTGAACCAAATAGATAAATATTTTGAACTACATAATATTATGGATGATAAGAAAAGGATTCACATAGCAACTTTGAGATAAAACCATATCAATGGTATCAATGGGTAGATAAAAGAAAACCTCGTTTTTATCATTACGGTTGGGTTTTATTTACAAGAGACTTAGAAGCATAATATGAGAAAGTTTGGGAACATGACTATTTCAATCAATTGACAAGAATCAAGCAGTTAGATGATATTGAAGATTATAATTCATAATTTCAGGTATTGGCCACAAGGGTGGATGACATAAGTGATGAACATTTGTTGGAAGCTTATATGGGTGGATTAAAACAAGACATTAAATATGATATTTTCTAAATACATTCTACAAATACTATAAAAGCTATGTAATTTTATCATCATCATATTCAGGACAAGAATAAGGCTACACACAAGTCTACCATTGGAGCATACACATGAATCTGATATTGTTTTGGGTTTCATAAGACAACCGTACCTCAATAGACAAGGTTGAAACCTCAAAAAATGGATGAAAAAAGAGAAAAGGAACTATGTTTCAATTGTGACAATAAGTATAGTAAGGGGCATAAATGCGGCGAGAATAAATTATTCTACATAGACTATGAAGAGGAAGAAGATCAAGAATTGGAACTTCCACAAGATCTGGATCTAGAAGAGACTACTCCAATAATATCTTCTCATGTGTTGGCTGACATCAATACTCCACAAACCCTCAATATACAAGGATAGATAAAAAATAAAAAGGTAACAATATTGATTGAATATGGTAGTACCCATAATTTCATCAATTACAAATAAGTAAAATATATCAATTGCTTTGTATATCCTGCACCAACGTTTCAAGTAATGATTGCAGATGGAGGTACCATAAATTATTCGTGGAAATGCCATAGTATTAATCTCAACATGGGGGAATAATTTTTGGATATTCCTATGATTTTCATCTAAATGGGTGGTTTTGATGTTGTATTAGGGGTCCAATGGTTATAATCATTGGGAACAATGGCCCTTAATTTTCAAGATCTTTTCATGAGATTTTCCTCATATGCCAAGGAAATTGAGCTTAGAGGTATCCATTGGAAACCCTATAAAGTGATAAGCTCTAATATCATGAGAAAAGTACTGAAAAGGGGACACCGGGGTGTAATTGCCAATTTTTCTCACTTGATGCTCAAAAATCTATATCCTCTACTCCATTAGATCTCCAAATAGTTATCAACAATCATTCCAAGGTATTTGGTAAAATGCCTAAGGGTATTATACCTACTTGAGATCATGCCCATGCGATTCATTTGCAACTGAAAAGTGTACCACCTAACAATAAGCCTTATTTGTATCCATCTTCATAGAAGAGTGAGATTGAACATATGATTCAATAAATTTTAGAGTCTAGAATCATTCAACCTAGCCAGTGTTCTTTCTCTTTACCAGTTGTGATAGTTAAAAAAAAGGATGGTTCATGGCGTATGTTTCAAAATTATATAAAACTAAAAAAAATTACCATCTAATACAAGTTTCCTTTTCCTGTTATTGATGAATTATTATATGAATTGCATCGAGAAAAATTATTTACTAATATGGATCTTCATTCGAGATATCATCAAATAAGAATGAGGTAGGAAGACATTCCAAAAAAAACTTTTAAAATCTTGATGAATTATATTTTCAATCCCTTCCTATTGGATTACTGAGAGGGGGGTGAATTAGTAATAGAGCAATATAATCCTTTTTAACCACACAATGCAAGTGTTATATCAATGTAGCATTATCATCCAATAGGTGCAGAGTAAATAAACAATGAACACGTGAGCAATCATACACATAAAAAGTACACTAGTGTTTTTATGTGGAAACCCAAAGCGGGAGAAAACCACATAATGTTTTTTATTATATGTCTTTAATAATTACATTCATTGGAAGCACCAACTTCCTTTGTTTTCCAGCTACAACTGGAAGGAGGCTCCAACCCCCTAGTTTCTTAGGCTACAACCTGAGGGAATCTACAACTCCCCAATTCTTTGGCTACAACCCCCTATGTTCTCTAGCTACAACCAGAAGGTGGCTACAACCATCTATCCTTGCTCCGTCCAACTGCCCTAGTTTATAAGTAGAATGATGGAACCACTGTCACACTATCACTGTGAGATATACCACTGTAAATTTGTACCAATCGACCTGCACTAGAAAACCTATAACAACCTGTACCAATAACCTATGCCAACATGTACCATACATCAACCTGTACCTCAACCTACACCATAAACAAATGCATAAACCATGCACCAAACCTGTACAAATAACATGTCACAATAACCTTTCCAAACAACCTATCATGCCAACATGTCTCATCAATCTTATCAACCAAATCATATCTACTCACAAAGATCAATCACCAAGACAACTCGCAACCATATGCACAATATCACCAAGATGTGCATCAACCAATCATAACACAACAACTCATAATCATTACCAAGATCAATATGTCCTTCTAATAATATAATAAGACAAGTATGCTACATCATACATAAACCATGTGTCAACAATACTACTAACAAGTGCCTCCAACCATGTACCAAGTATGTACCAATCATGCATCAACTACTCATCAACTATGACTCATCAATATGTACCAACATCATCAACTATACACTTCATGTATGTGCCAACTCATCAACTACTTGTCTCAACCATGTACTCAACATGTACCTCAACCAAAAGCTCTCATCAATCTCATCATCCAAATCGGATTTGTAACTCTATAACAGACATGGTGTATATGATCACATACTTGCAAACCTTCCTTAACTTTAACAACAATAGACTAGCATTTTCATCAAACTTCACTTTAGTCTCATATGACTAATTTTGGATTAGTCAACAACCCTAACTTGAAATAACCATAACGATGTACCCATAATGAATAAAGATCTGAAAATAGTACACAATGTTCTTCAATGTCTTTTATGCAATTCCTCTAGGTTTCACTACTTGGAACCTCTTAGAAAAATAGTTATAGCAAAAATGGCATACCTTGTTGAATTTTGGCTTATTCTGGAGAGTGAACTTGTAGAGAATGCCCCGCACGGAATATTCGTTGTATGGATATAAAAATTGTACAAAGAATACTAGAGACTATACTATAACCAATACATTTTGTCTTACTGAATTTGGATCTTTTATGAAGAAGTTATGATGTTTTTACCCAAAACATCTGTTTTAGACTAGTTTCAGGACTAGCCACAAACCTTATTTTCCACGGAGTGTAACTCCAAAAATACAACGACCCACAAGATGAAATTTTTATCACAGCTACTTGGATATGTTTCCTCAACATCCTCCATATTTTGCAGTCTGAATCATTCTCTAAAAAATGTTATTGCAAAAATGGTGAGATGACCTGTAAATAACATACCTTAGAAAGCATCATCAAAAGAATTTATCCTCCCTTGAATTTCGGCCTTCTTTACTTCACCTTCCCTCTGAAATTTGCCTTAAATATCCTTTGGTTACCTCGGTCACTTGTAGATATTCAATATGCTCAAGTGTGATTAAATGAGAGACTATTTCCTCTTATTTATACTTTTATGTAGCTTCATCAAGGGGTTAGCTTCTAACCATCTTAAACCACTTTCCTTATTTTAGGGCTAACCCACTTCTAACCACTTGTCCACTTAGTAATTTCTCCATTAACTTTATTATTTAAATAATTTCTTTTGTATCCATTTTTACTTATAGTACACTCATCACTTCACTTTATTATTTAAATATTTTATTCCTCAAGGGGTTACCTTCTAATCAGCTTAAACCACTTTCCTTATTTTAGGGATAACCCACTTCTAACCACTTGTCCACTTAGTAATTTATCCATTAACTTTATTATTTAAATAATTTCTTCTTTGCAACCACTTTTACTACTTTGACCTTTTGGGGCTTCTAGATGACTCATGAGGGTTCTCCAACTTCACATGGCCATAACTCTCTGACCGTGAGGAGTTATGTGACATTCCACATACCACCGGAAATGTCATAACATGTAATATCCATCTAGAATAGCCTTACCTTCAAATATATTAAAACTCATACCATTCTACATTAAAAAAAAATTGGTCCATTACCCAAACCTTTGTGCTACTAGAGTTCGCTACCAGATTTTCTTCAAGGGTTGACATCAATGACAACCAACCCAAATAATCAACAATATCCCCCTTTGATATTGATGGAAATACTTTGATGAAGTACTGAAGTCATATCATTCATGCTCCCCCTATGACCATCGATCCCCCTGGAACCATGCCTATGTGCTCTTTCTCCAAGCATTTACCTTTGCATCTGATAAATCTCTCCCCCTTTGTCATCAATGGAAAATGTATCTTTCCATCCGGGGCTACTCCCCCTGACTGAACTCTTCCTGAAACGGATATCCCAACCTGAACTGTCCTCTTTATGGTGCTTCCTCATGTAAATATAAGAGATATAATATAAGCATTCAAAACAATTCATTTTGGAGTATAAATTACTCCAAGTCTCTAGCGAAGATACTCAAAGGCTTCCCGTGGAAGCAAGTTTGTAAAGATATCTGCCACTTGTTCTTTTGTGCCCACATATTCAACTCTGATGTTATTCTCTGCAACATGTTCCCATAGAAAGTGATACTTGATTGGAATGTGCTTCATCTTGGAGTGCATCACCGGGTTATTTGAGATGCTAATAGCACTTGTATTATCACAATAGATTGGAATGGGCTCATCATACTCAAATTTTATATCTGTCAGAGTTTGTTTCTTCCATAGAACTTGTGTACAACATCCTACTGTTGCAATATACTCTTCTTCAATTGTAGATAAAGATATTGATGATTGTTTCTTTCTTAGCCAAGATACTAAACACTCACCCAAGTATAATGTTGCTCCACTGGTGCTTCGTCGGTCATCAATGCAACCTTCCCAATCTTCATCTGTGTAGGCAATAAGTGATAGATCCTTTCCTTTTGGATACCATAATCCAAACTCTTATGTTCCTTTGAGATATCTGAAAATCCTCTTCACTGATAAGACATGTGATTCCTTTGGTGCTTCTTGAAATAGTGCCACCTATCCAATTGCATGCATTACATCTGGTTTGGATGTTGTCACATATAGTAAGCTACCAATCATTGACCTGTATTGCCTATAGTATATAGACTTTGAATCATCATCTTTGATCAACTTGAAACTGGTTTGCATAGGAGTGGTAACTGGTTTGCAATCTTCCATTCCAAACCTCTTTAACATTTCTTTGATATACTTAGTTTGAGAAATAAAAATTCATCGGTTTCTTTGACGTATATGAAGACCTAGAAAGAATGATAGTTCTTAGAGTAATGTCATTTCAAATTCATTCTGCATATCTTTGCAAATTTATGGCTTAACTTGTCATCAATACTTCCAAAAATAATATCATCAGCATAAACTTCAATTAATAAAATACCATCTTGAGTTACCTTGATGTATAGGTTGTTGTCTACACTTCCTTTTCTAAACCCTTCCTGTTGTAAATATTTATCCAGTCTAGAGTACCATGCTCTAGGAGCTTGTTTGAGACCATACAAGGCCTTCTTCAATTTACACACATAATTTTCATTCTCTGACCACTGAAATCCTTCCAGTTGTTCAATGTAGACCTCTTCTTCAAGTTCCACTGATTCATTTTCTTCTTCCTTTAATTCTCATCCACATGTTTCATCAATTGTTACATTGATGCTTTCCACAACTTTGTTCAACCTCATATTGTAACACTTGTATGATTTCTTTGTACTTGAGTAACCAACAAGTATTCCTTTGTCCAAACAAGAGTCAAAGTCTCCCATTCTTCCATCTTTTCTTTTGATGTATCATTTGCTTCCAAATACTTTGAAGTGATTCACATTTCCTGGTCTTCCTTTCCATAGCTTGTAGGGAGTTTTGTCATTGTTGTTTCTAAGCATTAATCTGTTTTGAATGTGAACTGTTGTATGCACTCCATGTGTCCAAAAAATATCTATCAATATGAAATCCATGCTCTCATCCACTGTCATATATCTTTCCAAACCTACTAAGTGTTCTTATGAATCAATCTTTGTCCGTACTGTCCAAGACTCTGCTACACAACTATCCATAATTTTGACTCATATGTCACTGTACTATCATGAAGTACTACTACAACTGATTAATCTATCATATTGTACTCCTGCTAACTGAATGCACTAAATCTATCTACTCAAACTCTACAAGTTGCTCGTAGGATGGTTCTCTGGTCTGTCTCAGCTACCACATAGACTCCCCCTGTCTATTATTCATATTATCTGGGAGTCTCTAAGCTGGATGGCTCAGACCAATTCCTGCTCTGATGTGTATTCATCATCAATGATCATATTCATTGGTAGATTCATCATCTCTCTGGGCTCTGACTTCTTTCCTTTTGTCTGTAGATTCATCTTTCACTACAATGCCTGAAAGTACAATCTCTTGAACCTGTTCCTTATTTATCTGTTCTTCTTTTTTTTTTAGTTATTTTTCAAACCTTTCTGTATTCAACATATTTCCTTTTCTCTGTAGAATTTTATTCATTTCATTTTATTTCCAATATTGCGATCTCTGGGATCTGGTCTTTGTTCACATGTTCTTCGTGTTTTCTTATCCATACTTTCTTATATCTTATATCAATGTTCTCTTTCATGGAAGTATCAATCATGCTTCTACAATCACTAGCTATGTGTCCATAGTTATGAAATTTGTAATATTCAATGTCACGTGGGGCCACATAGGCATTTCTTTCTTTAACATTTCTTTTACAATCCCTGCAATTTGCAACCTTATGTCCAAAACTAGTACAATAAAAACAATGACCATAAAATAAATTTTCATACCTGGGAGTGAATGATCTTCTTTTTGGTGTATTCCTTCTGAATTTATGCCTTGACTGATCATGATCATGATTGAATCTTCTTTGTGGCTTGAACATGGATGGTCTTCTTGAAGATGTATCTACAATAGTTTTCTTAGATTCTATTTGACCATGATTCCTTCCTTTGAGTACTTCTGTGTAACTCTTTCTATTTTATTCATTCTTCTTTTCTAGCAACCTAGAGTGCTTCTCTTCATTCTCTATAACTGATGTGGGTGTTTTTGTCTCTTCAATGTTCTTGTTGATCTTGACGATTGTACTTATCAATGTGACAACTTCTTCTTCAAGCTTCTCAACCTCTTCTTCTTTCTTCATTATCTGAGACTTCATGACTTCTTTTATTCTTTTCACTTATGTCTCTTCTTTACCAAACTCTGCCTCAAGTTGGTTTAGATCGTTAGTTCTTTCCTTAATATGATCTGTCAATATCTTCTCTCTCATTTATGCATCTTCCTTATGTGATGCTATGTTGGGTTCCAAATGCTACTTTTGATATTCAAGATTTTCTTCGATCTTTCTATCTTCTTCTAGCTGAGTTCTTAAGTTCTCGATGACCTATTGGGATTCTTAAAAAATGTGAACACTTTCCCTTTGTTTCATCAATTCTTTCTTGAATGAATTTTTTTCTTCTCTTTCTTTTCTTATTTCATCTAAATCACTAATCAATTATGCTTCATAATTGTCTTCTTTTTCAATTAGTTTTTCTGTCTCATTTCCTTCATGGCATTCTATTTCAAGATGTCTTTGTTTTTCATGATTAAAGCAAAACAACATACCTCTGTTGATTATGTACTCTTCATCTTCTGAATCAGTTTGACATGGTGAACATATTTCTTCTTGATTTGTACCTGCATCTTCTTTGGCATTTTTTGAATCTGCGATGGGTGAAGAATATATGTCATGTAACTTATCCCAAAGTTCTTTGGCTGATGAACATTTACCAACCTTTTCTCTTACCCGATTAGGTAATCCTTTCCAGATGAAATCCATTGCTATTTTGTTATTCTTCTTCAATTCCTTCTTGGTTGTAATCTTTGCCCTTTTTGAACCATCATATCCTATAATGAATGATAACCAAATATAATTCCCTTGTTCCTGTAAAAATAATTTCATGTTTCTGCTCCATATCTCATAATTTAACCCATTCTAACCATTAAATAGTGGTACTCCATTCTCATAATAATCCATGATCTCCTTCCAGTGGTTAAACTATTTTTTGAAGGAACCTGCTCTGATACCAATTGTTGGATTAGTGAGAGGGGGGGTGAATTAGTAATAGAGAAATAATCTTTTTTAACCACAAAATGTGAGTGTTATATCAATGTAGCATTATCATCCAATAGTTGCAGAGTAAATAAACAATGAACAAATGAGAAATCATACACATACACAGTACACCATTGTTTTTACGTGGAAAACCAAAGCGGGAGAAAACCACAGAATGTTTTTTCTTATATGTCTTCAAGAATTACATTCATTGGAAAGACCCAACTTCCTTTGTTTTCCAGCTTCAACTGGAAGGAGGCTCCAACCCCCTAGTTTCTGGGGCTACAACCTGAGGGAAGCTCCAAATCCCCAATTCTCTAGCTACAACCAGAAGGAGGCTACAACCCCCTATGTTCTTCGGCTACAACCAGAAGGTGTATACAACCACATTTCATTGCCCCATCCAACCTCCCTGGTTTATAAGTAGTATGATGGAACCACTGTCACACTATCACTGTGAGATATACTGTTGTAAACTTGTACCAATCAACCTACACCAAACAACCTGTAACAACTTGTACCAATAACCTATGCCAACATGTACCATACATCAACCTATACCTCAACCTGTACCATAAACAAATGCATCAACCATGCACCAAACCTATACAAATAACCTGTCCCAATAACCTGTCCAAACAACCTATCACAAAAACCTATCTCATCAATCTTATCAACCAAATCATATCTACTCACAAAGATCTATCACCAAGACAAATCTCAACCATATGCACAATATCACCAAGATGTGCATCAACCAAGCATAACAAAACAACTCATAATCATCACCAAGATCAATATGTGCTTCTAANAAAGATGTACCAACATCATCAACTATACACCTTATGTATGTGCCAACTCATCAACTACTTGTCTCAACCATGTACCCAACATGTACCTCAACCAAAAGCCCTCATCAATTTCATCATCCAAATCTGGTTTGTAACTCTGTAATAGACCTAGTGTATATGATCACATACCTACAAACCTTCCTTAACTTTAACATCAGGAGACTAACATTTTCATCAAAATTTACTTTAGTCTCACATGACTAATTTTGGATTAGTCAACAACCCTAACTTGAAATAATCATAACTATGTACCTGTAATGAATAAAGACATGAAAATAGTACACAATTTTTTTCAGTATATTTTATGAAATTCCTCTAGGTTTCACTACTTGGAACCTCTCAGAAAAGGATTTATAGAAAAAATGGCATACCTTGTTGAATTCTGGCTTATTCTAGAGAGCGAACTTGTAGAGCGTGCCCTACACAGAATGGTTTTTGTATGGTTTTAAAAATTGTACAAAGAATACTAAATATTGTACTCTAACCAATACATTTGGTCTTACTGAATTTGTATCTTTTATGAGTAAGTTATGACGTTTTTACCAGAAACACCTATTTTAGACTAGTTTCAGGACTAGCTACAAACCCTATTTTCCACGGAGTGTAACTCCAAAAATAGAACGACCTAGAAGCTGAAACTTTTATCACAACTACTTGGATATTTTTTCTCAATGGTCTCCAAATTTAGAGTTATGAATCATTCCCTAAAAAAATTTATTTCGAAAATGGTGAGATGACCTGTAAATAACATACCTTAGAAAGCATCATCAAAAGAATTTATCCTCCCTTGAATTTTGGCCTTCTTTACTTCACCTTCCCTCTAAAATTCACCTTAAATATCCTTTGGTTACCTCAGTCACTTGTAGATATTCAATATGCTCAAGTGTGATTAAATGAGAGACCCTTGCCTCTTATTTATACTTTTATGTAGCTTCCTCAAGGGGTTACCTTCTAATCATCTTAAACCAATTTTCTTATTTTAGGGCTAACCCACTTCTAACCACTTTTCCACTTATTAATTTCTCCATTAACTTTATTATTTAAATAATTTCTTCTTTGCAACCACTTTGACTAGTTTGACCTTTTGGGGATTCTAGATGACTCATGAGGGTTCTCCAACTTCACATGGCCATAACTCTCTAACCATGAGGAGTTATGTGACATTCCACATACCACCAGAAATGGCATGACATGTATTATCCATCTAGAATAGTATTACCTTCAAATATATTAAAACATATATCATTATACTTAAAAAAAACTTGGGTCCATTACGCAAACCTTTGTGCTACCAGAGTTCGCTACCAGACTTTCTTCAAGGGTTGACATAAATAACAACCAACCCAAATAATCAACACTTCCTTGGAAATTTTGTGTTAATATTTTTTTATGACAAACTAACCTTCAAAAAATATTGGGAAGAGCATGTACAACTTTTTGATAAAGTATTACAACTTTTGTAAGAGCAAAAACTTTGTGCAAATCCTTCCAAGCATGCCTTTGGGGTTCAAGAAGTGGAATATTTGGGTCGTATTGTATCACATGGTGTAAAATTGAACCCTAACAAAATTAAATATATGAAGGAATGGCCAATTCCCAAAACCTTGAAGACACTTAGAGGATTGTTAGGATTGATAGGATATTACCACAAGTTTTTCAAGAACTACGGTAAAATAGTGGCACCTCTAACAACATAATTAAAGAAGGAAAAATTTTCTTAAACTGAAGTAATAACCAAATATTTTGAAAACTTAAGGAGACTATGTGTACAACTCTTTTCCTATCCACACTTGACTTTACAAAAACATTTATTGTGGAGTGTGATGCCTCATGCCATGAAATTGGTGAAAATTCAGTGCAAGAAGGAAATCTCATTGCCTTTGAAAGCATACAACTTAAAGGAAAAAACTTATTCAAACCCATTTATGAAAAATAAATTTTGACCATACTACTTGCAGTTCAAAAACGACACACTTACCTAATAGGAAGACACTTCAAAGTAAAAAAAGATCATGATAATTTGAAGTACTTCTTGGATAAATGGTAATCTTCAGAAGAGAAACAAAAATGGGTTACAAAGATGCTAGGTTATGACTTTGAAATTATCTACAAAAAAAGAAAACACAATGTTGTGGCAGATTCCCTTTCAAGGAAAGAAGCAGAATTAACTATGTGTTATTTCTATTATGCAATCTGATTGGGTTGAAGAAGCAAGGATATAATGGAAGCAATATCAAGAGGTATGCAAGGTCATTCAACAACTACAAGAGAAACCTAATTCATTAGATAATTTTGTATGGAATAATAATTTTCCATCGTGTCATGATTGCCTATATTTATGTAAGAATTCCCAACTCAAATAGAAGGTCCTCCTACAATTTCACACTTCTCTGATAGAGGGACATTCAAGATTCTTGAAAATGTACCACAAGATCAAGAAGGATTTTTTCTTGAAAGGTCTTACAAATTATGTTCAAAATTTTGGGTTTGAATGTTTGGTCCGCCAACAGAATAAGGGAGAGACAATCAAGACACCAAGTCCCCTACAACTATTAGCTATACCAAGTCAATGTTAGGAATAATTTTCAATGGATTTTATTCCATGATTACCCAAATCCGAAGGAAATACTATCATCATTGTAGTAGTGGATCGACTAACAAAGTATGCCCATTTTTTCTCTCTTTCTCATCATTTTAAATTAAGTACAATAGATGGCTCATTCATGGAAACAATTCAAAAGATACACGGAGTCCCCAACATTATTGTAAGTGACAAAGATCCAATTTTCACTGGAAACTTTTGGACTAAAATATTTTCTTGTTTGGGTACTCAGTTGGATCATAGCTCATGTTACCACCTGTTGAGGGTTCTGGATTCCCTTTGACTCAACAATAGGAATCACACTTGAAGATGAGGTCCAATTAGACTCGTATTCATTTGAAATAGTGTGATTCTCTAGATTAGTGGCCCTAAAACCTTTTCAACGAGCTTTAATTATTTTGCGTCTATCTCAAATACATTCCTCAAACTATTTGGTTATATTTATCTCTCCTTTTTATACTTATTTCATTTTCTGTTTTAAGAAAGTGAAACTAACTTAAAGAGATAGATTTGTTGGGGAAATATACACCTAGGATAGCCTTTGGCTATGATAAGTAAGTAGCATCTATAGTTGAATCACTATATTACCTATACTAAAATTCATAAATCACCATATATTCTTAAGAAACATAAATAAATAACATGCATGCAGATATGTACGAGAAAAATATAAGTGATAATTAATTATATGCTTTTCTTACTTTATTTAACACAATGAATTAAACAACATTAGATTTTCACCAAACTTTATCCAAATATTTCTGATACAACTAGAAATAATTAATATCTTACTAGATGATCGTAGCTTCTAATCAAAACATAGAACAATCCATTGATTAGATTATAAGCACGTGTTTGGAAAAATGTCTCTGGCTCCCTGGGAGCTTTTGAATTAACTTTAGAAAATAGTTCCCTTTCATCAATCCAAATCTTTATTACAAAAATCATTGACCACTTTTGCATGGTCAATTCCATTATTTATCAAAATAAAACTCACTAAAAATAGTACAAATACTATTTTGAGTAAAAATAGATAGAAATGTAGACTCATCTACATGTTCTCTTCAAGTTTTTCTTTAGTCATTGGGTGACTCATCCACTGTATTTCTTTGTCATAATCAACCCATATGGAGAAAATGCTCTCACATGCGTGCATGTAAGGCAACCGATGTTGTTCCATGGGTGTTCTAAGCACTTCTCTTGTCTCTCCTGCACATTGTCTATACATGTCCATCTTGGCGACCACGTGATCCAAAATGATCAATGTTCTAATTGTTCCTTCCAAAAACATTTTAACTTCCCCTCGTTCCAGGGTGGTCAACTTGAGGAATTTTGAATCATATTTATGGTCATGGTCTACCTAATGTTTCAATATGTCATTGATATCCCAAAAATATTCTAGGGACCTAAACTCGAGAAGTTGGATTCTCTAATATTTTCATCAATTTTCTTCCATCTTTTGAGACTTTTGTCCCACCTCTCCTACATTTCTCATTGTGGTTCAACAATATCATGAACCCAATACTTTAATTTCCTCTATATCCTATCCATGTTGTCATTGGTGAGCATTCTTATACTATGCTCTTCCTCTCCCCAGCCTTTCTGGATTTTTGTGATGTACTCAATTTGGCTCAAGGTCTTGTGTGCCCATTCAACCCATTTCAACTTTTTTATATGTACTACAAGGCATAACAAGGTTTCCTCTTGATAATTTATAACCTTTTCCATAAATACATCCCTGATCAACTTACATATACCACGATCCTCCAAGAAGTTATCTCTTAGAATCATCACTTCTTGTGTAGTATCTTTGTAGTAATCATCTTGATGTTTGAGATATTCTAGTTCTCTCCTCATGGAAGAAACTTCTCTCTCATGCTCTTTAGCTCTGTCAATGGTAGCATAATATATAGCCACCCTTGCCCCAAAAATTCAGTAACCCTAGCCTTCTTTGCATCTAGAAAATTTTCCTCAGTGTCTATGACCATGTTGCTATCTAAAGTGAGCTTCCTATTCCTACTTGTTCTTCGTACCAACACTTGTTTTTTAATGTCATAAGCTATGACCTCAATGTCAACAACTTCATTTATTGGCTTTGGTATTTGCTGATCACCCCATGCCAACATATTCCCCATGCTTCCTGGGTTATTAAAGTGTTCTAGGATAGGTGATTTACCTTTATCTAATGTTGATGTTTGACCTCCCAGTTCCTTTGTTTCCTTACCAACTATCTACTCTTTTCTCAACCCTTCAGGAGGCTAGTCTGTTTTACTAGTTTGTTCAACTCCCACTTCTTTAGAAATATCCTTTGTTTTCTTAGGAGTTGTAGTATCTTCTGGTGTATTCCATGTTAACAATTTTATTTGTGTAACTTTATCATGCAAAGAAGTGGCTGGTTAGTCATCCATTGTCTCTTCATTTGTTGGAGCAGTGATCTTCTCCTCCGTTTTCTATTGCTTACTTACGACCTCTCCTTGTTGTTTTTCTTGTTTTTTCTCCTTTTTAGTTTCCTCCTTCTCAGAGACTATATCATCTGAACTCTGCTCCTCACTCACCTTTCCACCCTCACCTTCTTGAGTCTTCTCTTCTTTGGGTGGCTATGTGTAAGGAACTAGATGTATTATAATAAGAATAAACAAAAATATTGTGGAAAATACCAGAGGAACAACAAAATAATGAGAATAACAACACCAACAATAATACCTCTATTAAATGATAACAATATTTACTTACCTCTTCAAAGGGGCAACCTCCAACAGAGAAGAGATCTATTACAATAATTCTCAATACAAGACTTTTTCTTTCCTTATACTCTTATTTATACTAATTTTGTCTTCTAAAGAACATTCTAGAGGAAGATATTTATAGAAGTGGAAGCTTCTATTAAGTCTTCTTACATTAGAAATGTTCACATTATTAAATAGGCCTTATTAACTAATGTCATCCTTTATTACATAGAAAACATAGTATTCTACCTATGTGAGTGGTTAAGTAGGTTAGGTATGTTGATGAATGAATCTATGTGAGACATTATCCAGCTTACAAACCTGTGAGGTGTGGATCATTAAAGCTATGAGAAGTCTTTCTCTCAGCTTACAAACCTGAGAGAAAACCCCTAAGAAGGGTGCGTGGTTCCTTCCTGAGACAGAGATAGGAATGTAAAGAATACCTCCTCCATTCAGAGAGTGAGAATAACTCCAGATGATTATCCAGTGGGAAAGGCGATTTGATGAGTTGGACGTTCCTGTGGCTAAGCAGAAGGTGAACGTGTGAAATCCCAAAGTGATGGGTGCATCGCCATGTGAACAGAAATTAAGATGATCTGTTAGACTCCTCTTAGCAGCAGAGTTGAAAAGAAGACTCCAGATGATTCTCCTGTGTGAGGCAGTGGGAATGAAGATCTGTAGAGTGGACGTGCATGTGGATGAGCACAGGTGAACGCATGAAGATCTAGTTTTTCTGTGTAATGCAATGAACCGGAGATATGACATCCCTATGGATGTGCCCCTAGTCGATGAGCACTAGTGGGTGTATCAGATCCTTTTCTATATGTTGTTCAAGAGTCAGACCTGCCTATAACCCTAATTGTTATGTAAAGGGTACAGGTCGGCCCCACCTTAATGTGATTAATAATAAATGTAAAAGATAATTAATATTAACCATATTAATTATCTTTTACAT
>JASDQU010306088.1:44096-55410 GCA_032191745.1 Picea mariana | reverse complement strand
TGGGTTTTCTTCCCTTGTTGAGAAGGGTTTCCCAGGATACTTCTTGTGTTCTTGTGCATGGTGTTTCTTCTTGTGATCTTGGTTGTTGCAACATTATTGTTTATGGTTAAGTGAAATGGAAAAATTGAATGAACTTCATGCTTAACCTAGCTTATGAAAAATCAACAAGGTCCCTAACATGCCCTCCCCTTTGAAGAAAAAACTTGTCCTCAAGGATTGAGATGATGAAATTGTTGCATAATGGTATTCGGTTCCTTGGTGGAATATTCATGAGTTATATCTTTCCACTGAACTAACAATTCCTTGATGGTGTGCTGACAAAGACGATGCTTGTGTTGGTCCAAGACTTCTTGTGGTTGCAAACAAATGGAACCTTCTCCATCCAACTCAGGGAGATTGGTTTGAGTTTGGCACTTATTTCAATCACTTTATTTAAGCATGAGACATGAAAAATAATATGGATCTTAGAATAACTAGGAAAAGCTAGCTGGTGGGCCATAGACCCCACTTTCTTGAGAAATGTATAAGGACCATAAAATTTGGGGAAAGTTTCTAGTAGTGTTAAGCTTTGAGTGAAGTCTACTTATAAAGTTATAGATGAAGAAACACATGGTCCCCTTCAGTGGATTGGCATTTAAAATGACCCTAATATTCTTGTTGCTTCATGCGATTCTGAGCCATGACCAAATTTTCTTTGAGGCTATGAAGAATGGCCTCTCAAACTGTAATATGGTTGTCAACCTCCTAAAACTTGGAGACACTTGGCATGTATGAGAGAAACAATGATGAATTTTGGTTGTAGACTACTTCAAAAAAAGTCATGTAACTGGTAGTATGGTAAGATGTTTGTACCACCATTCAACTAGTAGTAACCACTGAACACATTGATTTTTTCTATCAGATGAAAAAAAACACAAATATTTTTCCAAAAACTTATTGATAGCTTCATTTTTTCCATCAGTATGGGGATGATAGGTGGTGTTGAGATGCAATTGGGTTCCCTGGATCTTGAACAATTCTTTTCAAAAACCACTGGTGAAAGTGGGGTCTTGGTCAAAAGACAATAGAATGAAGCATGCCATGGAGTTTGAATTTATTATCCATAAAATTTTGATCCACAGTGGATGGAGTGAATGGGTGTTGAAGAGCACATAAATGATTGTATTTGGAAATATGATCTAATACCACCATGATGATTGACTTATCACCCGATTTAGGTAATCCAACAATAAAATCCATAGAAATATCCCTCCAAATAGAAGGGGTAATCAGGAGTGGTTGGAGTGTTCCTGGAGCTTTGATTGTTTCAAACTTATTGCATTGACATGTATCACATTCAACCACAAAGGTGCAAATGTATTGTTTCATACCATCCCAGAAAAAAGAATGTTTGACCTGTACATAGGTTTTGGTAAACCTTGAATTCCCAATTGTGGGTGAAGCATGCAACTCAGAGAGCACTATGGATTAAAGGTTCAACCGTTTTCTTAAAAATAGGAAACCTTTATAGAGAAGCTATTAATTATGCCAAGAGTACCGTGGAGAAGCTTGAGGATCTTGTTGCAATTTTTAGATCAAGATAGAATGTTTGGAGTCTTTCAACCATTCCTGGTGAATAACTTGAAGACGGTCTACTATAATGAAGGAGAGGGAAAAAAGTGACCCTTCTTCTTAATATTTCCTTGAAAGAGCATCGAAAACCACATTTTATTTACCCTTCTTATATACGATCTCATAATCATATCCAAAAATCTTGGTCACCCATTTTTGTTTCTTTGGGGATGAAATTCATTGTTCCAAAAAATAGTTCAAGCTATGCTGATCAATTTTAATTTGGAAGTATTTCCCCAATAGATAAAGATGCCAGAGATCCACTGCATGAAAAATATCCAACATTTCCTTTTCATAGGTGGATTGGCCCAAATGTCACATTGGTAGTTGTTTTATAGTAAAATCTAAAGGTATACCATCTTTCACGAGGAATGCCCCAATTCCTTTCCCTAACACATCACATTCCAAGAAAAAATTCTTGGTGAATTCAGGTAGTGTCTAGATAGGGGTGGTGCAAATAACATCTTTCAAGGCTTGGAAGGATTGATCATATGCTAGATTCCAACTGAAAGCATTATTTTTAAGGAGAGCATTGAGAGGAGCTACCATTTTCCCATAATTTTGAACAAAATTGCGATAATATCTCATTAAATACAAGAAACCATGCCAGATTTTAAGAGTTTTAGGGCTAGGCCAATCCTTCATATCTTTAATTTTCTTAGGATCCACTCGTACACCATCCTTTCCTACAATATGACCCAAGTGCTCTACTTCATAGGTGCCAAAAGAAAATTTAGATTGTTTGAGAAAAAAATTATGCTTAGACAATAAATGGATAACTTGATCAACATGGGAGAGATGGGCTTGCCAATTTTTACTATAGATGAGAATATCATCAAAGAAAACTAAGACAAAATGACAGAGGAAAGGATGGAAGACATGACTCATGAAACCTTGAAAAGTGGAGGGGGCATTACACAGGACAAAATGCATGAACAAGAACTCATAGTGACCCTCATGAGTTCTAAAGGAAGTTTTGGGGATGTCTTCCTTATAGGATTAAACCACACTCCAAGATCTAATTCTGAGTAGGAAATACTAAACTAGTTAATAGAAAAAGAAAGAGAGGAGAGAGAAAAATAGAATCAATCTTCACACATAAGAGACTAAGAAACCAACTCAAACCACATTATATTAATCCTTAATCATGAGTATAATATATAGAACTCTCCACAAGAAGAGTAATGCACACTAGGTTGGGGTTTCTATGTGCATGCTCAAGTAAGAAAGAAACCACTCCCACTAGAAACACTTAACTAAAGTCAAAAGTTGCTAATAATAAGGAAAGGTAAAAAAATAAGGTGTGAACTCAAGTGAGAACTCTACATGAACTCAACATTCATTCCATAATAGAAAAAACCTCTCTGATCCAAGAGGATCCAAAATGCTCAAAGAGGTTTAGGAGGATCCAAAAATGCTAAAAAAATTGATCATCTCAAATGCTCTTGAAAATGACTTCATTATGTAGAGTGTGATGAGAGATTTCCAATGATGCATGAATCGCCTCAAACAGACGTCGTATGAGAAAGTTATGGCTCTTCAAAGTTTTGGAAACATAGGATCAAAAGGTCAAAAGGGGGTTCCACATGGCACATCCATACAGGTCGTATGGTGCTAACATGTCAACCTCATGATGTAACATGTGGCAGGTAGTAAGCTGAGTCAACAAGGGTTGTATGGGTGATCAAGCAATGACATAGAATAATCGTGTGATGACACGTACCATGAACATACAAGTGGAGGCTGCAAAGAATACCAATAATAGAATGCCACATGGAAGTCTCCCATTGGCAAGGTATGGCTAAGGTTGAAAAACAAAAATTGTGAGCCCAAAGGATTGAAACTAGGTCACTTGCATACTAATCCAATGGCTTAACACCACACCGCACAGTTACGAATTAACCATATATGGCATACAATTTATTTGAATTTATTTAAAGGTGTAATTGGAGGGAAAAAGGTCGAGGTATTATCCCCCGACCCATGGTTTATATGCTATTCAATGTAACCATACCCAATTTCCATGGGGGCTTATAAATATATACCACCGAAAATAACAAACAACAAACTATATGCCAAATATATCAAATGGTTACCAACCATGCACCAAAGGAGGAGAGGTTCATGTGTTTAAACCCATGACCTCCTCCCACATGTATTAATTCCCTAACCATTTCTCCAAAGGCACCTCTTGTTCCGGGATTCCAATGAAATTTCATTTAAATTGATGTCAACATTAGCATGAAGGTCGGGCCATGATTTGGCCAGCCTAGGCTATTTAAAGAGCATGAATTTTGAGAAAGGACATGGAGTAAGAGACATAGAATTCTATGCAGGGTATAGTATGGTTTGCCTCTATTTGTGTGCCAAGATTTGCAAGAGATGTCTTTGTCATGTCTTTGTCTCCTTTTGTGTGACATGTCCAAACATAGTCATGTTTATACTCATTTTTCTAATTTTTTCAAGAGGAGCATAATGGTGATGTTTATTTCTTGCTAAGATGTCATTTATGAAGATATTAGTTCATATTTCCTTGTATGAGAGTTTTAATGCATTGTTTTGCATGAAGAAGGGGGTCATTTTGAGCTTGTTCAAAATATAGTCGAGTTTCTACTCATTTTTCTCAAAATTTCAAGAGGAATTCAATGGTAACCTATGATTCTGGGGTTGAGCAGAAAAATTGATCCAGGTGGATATCGGTGGCCACCCACCTTTTCCAAATGGTTCAAAACGGCTTTCTGGCAATTTTGGCAGTTTACTATTTTTAGCAGGTTTTAACTTCCGGGGCCATTTTGAGGGCCCAAATGAAGGTTTTTTCACGATAGAGGTTCTCAATGATAGATAAAGGCATAGTTGAGCCCCCAAAATTAATATCCTCAATGCTACCTTTCCAACGAGCTATCACACGCCTAAAACAGAGATCGTATGCAAAAGTTATGACCCCGGGAAGTTGATGTACTCACTTACCCAAATGGGGCCCACGTGACTTTTGGCGCTTCATGTCCCAGGGTTAGGTTTTTGGATGTCTAGGGATTTTGGCATTCTTGCTTATTGTAAAAAGGCCTTCAGAGACTCATTGTAATCATATTCTTGCGAATGCGAGTAGCCTTCACATCTCTTCTCAGAGATAAGCTGCCACCATTCTAGCGAGTCTTTCACTCTTTGTTTTTACAGTCTCTGTACATTTCTTTCATTAATAGAAATCGTGTATTATTGTATCTTGTGTTTATGGTTGCATATATGATATATTTCTGTTATATTACTAGATATACGTGATATCTCTATGCATTTCTTTATTATATCTCCACTCTCATTTCGTGCCGAAAATAATCCGGATCAAAAATTGAAGAGTGGCTTCAATATTGTCTTTGTAAGCCCATTTTCATTATAATTTTGACGTTTGATATTAATGAAGAGCGGTCTCATTATTGAAAGGAGAATCAAAGATGTAGCCTAGGATTGGTGAACTCCATCATCAAATCTTGTTTTATTTAGTTCTTTTATTTTCTATTGTGTTATATCTCATTATTTGCAAATTATTCATCATTTTATGAGGTTTTGGATAAGTAAAGGATTCATGTGTTTTATGAAAACCTATCAAATATGATCAATAAATATTCTGAATCAGGTTATATTTTAACATGTATCTTTAAAGAATAATTTAGCGTATAAGGATTTTCAGATCAAGTTGGTATCAGAGGTGGTTTTGACGAAGAGTTTGCAAGCGGATGTGACAAGGTCCATGACTTAAGTTGGTGAAGGTGGTTGAAGACTCCTTGTTTGGAAGCACATATCTTTTTTTTGCGGATGACAACATGAGTAAAGATCTTATGAAATTAAGACTATAGAAGGAAATGAACCGACATATTCATAAAGAGAACTATAAATTGAGGATGCATCTATAATCTCTCTAGGAGGAGAAGCAAGAGCTTCAATACCGGTTGGTAGCCCATGATGAATTGTTAATGGGTATCATTCATGAATTGGAAAGTGAGTTGTAGACAAAGGACAAAATGTTGGTACAATTCCATGAAGCTAAGCAGTTGGTGAAGACAAAGTATCCTACGCAAAAGAGGCCATCTCCTACAAAAGGGTCATAGGAAGTAACCGAGGTATGTCATAAAGATGATTCGTCATGTAATTTTTCTTCCCATAAATATGAGAATGTTTCTTTGGATGAATTTAAGGAACATACATATGGTATTGTCTTTAAGCTATTAACCAAAATGGGATATGATGTAAAAGGTCTTGGTGTCAATGGAAAAGGAATGACTAATCCCTTATAGACAGAGGAAAGACCTCGTTATGAAGGATTGGGATATGGATAAGATGGAGAATGCGCTAGGTAAATTGAAGTAAGGGAAGCCTAAAAAAAAGAATCTCAGATACTTCACAAGCCATTGATTCTACTGGAACAAACTTAAAGCCTTGGGAAAGGCATCAAATGTAAAGCATATCCAAGAAGAGGTGAGAATTCCAAGGAAAGAATGAAGACAGTTACCACTTGTGATATTAGCACAAAGGATAGACCAAAGAGACAATCCTTGCAGAGGAAGCCATTAAATAAAGAGGCAAGAGGCAAAGGTCATTTTCCAAGACAGAAGAATAGGGAAAGTGACAAGAAAGGATTGCAGTTCCAAGAAAGGAACAAGAAATTTTTCTCTCATTGTGGTAAGAGTGGACATCATATTGAGAAATTTTGGACACTATATCCACAACTTTGTCCAAAGCAGAACCAGGAATATTTAAAGGAACTTACAATAAGACAAATAGTAGCCTCAACCGAAGTTGATAATCCTATTAAGAGATTCTAGAAAGAATTATTCTTAATGAATGGTTTTAAGAATATAATGTATGAAGACATCAAGGTACGTTTTATGGACAATGGCTCATCTCTCCACATGACAGGAATGAGATCAATATTCCTTAATTTCTTAGAAATTGACATAGACTATTGTGTGGGATCTCAGACTAAAACCAGACAAGTAGTAAGAGGAGTTGGCTATCTAAGATTCCAGCTTGAGTAATGAGGATTTATAGGGATAGAACATATGCTATATGTTCCATATTTGAAAGTGAACTTACTCTCAGTTTCATCTTTTTAAAATGAAGGATATGTAGTTGCGTTCTAGGATGGACAAGTACTATTGTATTAATATAAAGCTACTTAGGACACAAAGGTGGTTCTTGGTGTAAAAAATGAGAGAATATATAGGTTACCTATATGGCATATAATTGGATCTAGTGGCTATTTGAATTTAGTGCCAGATTCATTGTCAGATTCAGATTCTTCATCAAAGGCATTTTCAGAGACAAGAAGATGTGAGAGTCCTTCTAGTACTAATGGAAGAATGAGTCTGTGAAGAATCCACCTATCCCATCCTTGGATAGGTATCAGAAAATATTCTATTTTGGAAAATAATTTGTAAATATGTATATTTGTAAAGTTAGTATGCATATGTAAATACCTTCTAAATATTGTTTCCATTTTTGTAATAGAAGTATTTATTAGCTGCTCTTAGTAAATTTCAAGAGTGAGAGGAGTCTTGTAGGTATTTCTAAGGCCTTATGATTTATTAGCCACTCTTAGAGAATTTTGAGAGTGAGAGGAATCTTGTAGGGATTTATAAATCATTTCGACGACAGTGAAGAATATTGTTATAATATTGTCTTATTATCAGCTAATGAAATGCATATGGATCAAATTGCCTATGTAATATCATTCGTATTCTAAAGTACAAAGGTGAAGGAACATAAGAATGTGGAAGTTGGAACATGTAGATCTAGAGTGGGAAGAGCATCATAGCTATGAAAGTCTTCCTAGAGATGGTAAAAAAATACCCATCCTTGTATAAAGAAAGATGGTGAAATAAGTATGCTTTATGCTATGAACATATTCAATATGTTATTCCATTTTCATGTAGATGTATGTCATGAGAAGAACCAAGTCAAGAAGTACAAATGTTTGTGGAAAACATGTTTGGGTTTTTCTTTTAGGGAACGAGAGAAGGAAATGAACATGAAGTTCATTCATAGGATCCTACAGATACGTCAGAAGTACAAGAACAATTAATCAAAGATGGACGAGGTATAGATCATCATTCGACTTGGTTTCATGATTTATGAGATGGACTATCTTCAACAAAGAAGGAGATGGGAGTGATTGTTGAGTTCATGATTCATATTTGGATGTTGCAGAGAAGAGAGTTAGTGAGAAAAATTCTATTAGAAGAAATCAGTGAGTCAAAAACCAGAACTAGAGCTATATTTAGTAACGTGACCCAGTAGCCGTGAGCCAGATCCAAAGTTAGAAATATTTCTAGGAACTAGATCCAAAGTCAGAGCCATGTTCCAGAGAAATAGACAGAAGTACACTAACCTAGATTGGTTTCCTTGAGCTTATGAAAGTTAAAGAAAGATATCAAATCATATTCAAGACAAATATCCAAGACAAAATGAGAATTTTTACAAGTGCATTTCAGCAAGGTGGAAGAGTGAAGAAGCTTTATCATCACTAAGTTGCTAAATATGAGAAATTAAGCAAGGTGGAAGAGTGAGGAAGAGTAATCATCACTAAGTTGTTGAAATATCCATACTTTTGGAGATCTAAAAGTTATTCAATGGGAAGGTGTGATCCAAGAGGATCTAATATGATCAAAGAGGTCTAGGAGGATCTACAAATGCTAAAAAAATGATTGTCTCAAATGATCTTGAAAATGACTTCATTATGTAGAGCTTGATGAGATATTTCCAATGAAGAATGAATCTCCTCAAACAGACGTTGTATGAGAAAATTATGGCTCTTCAAAGTTTTCGTAAGACATGATCAAAAGGTCAAAAGGGGGTTCCACGTGGAACCACTGGAAGGGTGACATGTGGCACATCCATATAGATCGTATGATGTTGATGTGACAACCTCATGATGTAACATGTGGCAGCTAGAAGGTTGAGTCACCAGAGATTGTATGCGTGATCGAGAAGTGACATGGACTAATCATGTGATGACACGTTGCATGACTATACAAGTGGATGTTGCAAAGTGGAACAATGAGAGACTGCCACATGGAAGTTTATCATTGGCCAACTATGGATAAGGCTAAACAAAACTTTGTTGTGCTCCTGGAGGATCGAACCCATGTCTCTTGCTTAGTAATCCAATGAATTACCATCACACCACATGGTTACGACTTAACCGTATATGGCATAAAAGTTATTTGAATTTGTTTATAGGTATAATTAGCAGGAAAAAGTCCAAGGGCTTAGTCCATGGCCCATGGTTTATGTTAGTACTAGTTTTGTTACATTCGTTAGCACGCACCGTGATCAAGAGTAAGGGGTCAAAATTCAAGAGAAAGAGGTCGAAAGAGAGATGGCATGGATCACACACCAAAGAGAAAAAGAATATGGTTGGTCAATAGGAAATGTACAACAAAAAATCAATCCCTTAGGGAACGAGACTCATTCCTAATACTTAGGTGCTTATCAGAAGCACGAAAGGCACTTATATCACTCAAAATAAGTTTAAAACTACTCCCAAGAAGAAAAAAATTATATAACCAAGGAATAAAAATAAAGTGACGACCCAATCATCCAACTATTTCAAGAGAGATTGATCGATGATAGATAACACTTGTCACATCGGAGGGGCATACAAAAGTTAAAACAACGTCGGGGTGCGATAGTGGTTTTAGGTAGCTACATGTCAAAAAATAAAAGGTGTCACATGGTAAAGAGTGGAAAATGAAACCACTCCCTTAGGGTCACGACAATGGTATTCACATCCCATCAGGATTATACATCATCCAAATCATCGTCCATGGGACTACTCGTTCAACACCACCTGGAGTCAACATGTTAGTCCACCTAGATTCCTAGAAATTCAAAAAAGACTTCAAAATATCACCATGCGTCCTTCAATCCCATCCTTCAATCCTATCAGACAATGCCATATGTGGTAAAGGATCCCATTATTACTCTTGGTCACCATGATGGACTCTTCCATACATACGTTGAACCCGAGAAGACACCTCTGTGCCTGCATGGACCAATCTCAAGCTGCCATGTGTCCATGTATTCATGTTGATGTAATCATAATGTCATATCTAATTTAACACATTTTTTAAATTGAAAAGACTCTAAACCATGGGGAAAAAGACACCCATATGAAGACAAAGGAATGAGGGAAAATTTGTCAGGCAATTGGGAGTATTCACTAACAGTTTGCAAGATCAGTTGGAAATGATGTGACATATAATGGAATATATGATATCACATTTTACCATCCTTCATTCATAAGCACAATTATGCCTAAGGACCGATAAAAGCCAATAATCATTACCATGATACACACATTAACACGAGCCCTATATTTTCATAAATCTCATTTAGTATAGCAAATAATTTCTCCTCATTAGCTACCTACTCCAATACGTGTCAAGTACCTCTATGAGAAGGAGAAAAATATCACCATCCATTCATATGATAATGGTTTGGGTCATAAAGAAGAGTTACTCAGATGGTAGGTGTTCCTAATAATGACCTTCCCGTGTCAACTCCTTTCTCAAAAGTGGGTTATGAACCATATTGGATACAAATGTTGGAAGTTTTTTTTTCTTTGTCTCATTTCGAAAAAAATATCCTTTTCTGGTATCATTAACATGATTTTGAAGGAGATTGAGCATTCGGGAGTCCACCCTAAAGAGTATCGGGCAATCCCTTCAGTGCACTGGAGAAGCTTGAAGTAGAGGATACAATGAGTTGGTCCATTGTATCCGATGTCACCAAGCCTTGTCAAATGGAAGGAAATGTTTAGCATATTAGTCTAGCAGATGAGATAAAAGGATAATGATGAAATGATGGGAATCAATTGATTCACCTGGACATACTCAATCTAAGGCTTAATTGGACTTGAAGAACACACCCAACAACAGTATCAACAAGATTCACATGATGGAACAAGTGGGTTTCTTTCTAGTAAAATCCGATAAAATCAGATGAAAGGATGAAATTAGTTAGGAAACCAGGCATGGTATCAAGAATCTGACAAGATGAAATAAAACTTCAATAAGCAGTATTGGTCCAAGCAAACAATTTTCTCTCCGATCATAGCAGCTATAAATCAACAGAGGAAGTTCATTTGTAGGGTCGAAATTTTGGGGAATTTAAGAGTATCTTATACCTGAGCTATTTGATCAAAATCCCTCTCAAACACAGACCAATTTCAGGGCCTTAGGATGCAAGAGATTCATCCCCTTCGTTATTCTTTAGTTTTTTCTTATTTTTGTGTATGTTCTCTTGTAAAATCCATCCCTCTCATTTCATGGCTTCTTGTATTAGATCCCCATGAATTAAAGCTTGAGAAGAATTTTTTTTGACATGTACAGTGTGATTGTGTGTTGTTTAGATTATGATGTTGAAGTGATTTCCTCTGAATGGATGACCACTCCATGCCATTTTTTATTTCTTATCACATTATTCTATCCATAGACTGTGAGATTCACCTTAAAGTTTCATCACACGTCTATCTTGTATTTCTTCCAAATTCTCCCCCTTCTCAAACTACAATCAAATTGTCTAAAACACCCATGTACATATGCCTCTTCAATTCAAACGTATTGATATTGTTTTTGGTATTGTTTGAGGGTCAAGAGATAAGAGAGAGAGAGAGAGAGAGAGAGAGAGAGAGAGAGAGAGAGAGAGAGAG
>JASDQU010306088.1:0-23484 GCA_032191745.1 Picea mariana | reverse complement strand
ACGCCTAAAACGGAGATCGTATGCAAAAGTTACGACCCCGGGAAGTTGATGCACCAACTTACCCAAACGGGGCCCACATGACTTTTGGCGCTTCATCTCCTAGGGTTAGGTTTTTGGATGTCTAGGACTTTTGGCATTCCCATCTATTGTAAAAAGGCCTTTCGAGCCTCATTGTCACCATCTTCTTGCGAATGCGAGTAGCCGTCACATCTCTTCTCAGAGATAAGCTGCCACCATTCTAGCGAGTCTTTCACTCTGTATTTTTACAGTCTCTGTACATTTCTTTCATTAATAGAAATCGTGTATTACTGTATCTCTGTGTTTACGGTTGCATCTCTGATATATTTTTGTTATATTATTGGATATAAGCAATATCTCTATGCATTTATTTATTATATCTCCGCTCTCATTTCGTGCCGAAAATAATCAGGATCAGAGAGTGGAACCGGTCTGGGGTTGTCTAAATAACCCAAGCCGTTTGGAATGGACCACCCTGACAAGTTTAACGGCTCCGTTGGCCGCTCTAAGGTCTCCTAAGAAAACCAAAGGGAGAATTGATCTGAGCTAATTAATCTAACTAAACTAATAAACAAATTAAACTATCTAAAACAAACTAAAAGAAACTAAATTAAATACAACTAATGAAACAAACTAAACTAAATAACTAAAATAAACGAAACTAGAAACTAATAAAGCAAAGAAAAGGAACTAATATATTAAATGCAAACTACTCTAATTATTCTATCTCCAAACTACAAATTGCTCTTATAATAACTCAAATCAACTATCTAATTATCAGCTACAATATCTCTTATTCACAAATGTACACTATGAACAATCTACAGATTTGATTAAAACCTGCAAAACTCATGTATTTTCTGCCCTAAGACAGCCAAGAATCTCTTTTTGATTTTTTATATTTATGAAAAGGAAATAAACGTTACTGAAATTAAACAATCTAATATAATTACTGAAATTAAACAATCTAATATAAATCTAATTAAGATTATATCTAAATTAAACTACTTAATCGAAACAGTAAACAACAAATTAATTGACCTGGAAACGCTCCAAGTCTGCCCTGTGTATGATGACTTCTTAAGCTGATTGGAGGAAGAAATTCACACCGTTTAGTCCTTAAGCTTCTCGTAAATGATCAGCTATGCTGCTTCTTGAAGTGTTTTACAGGACAAACAAGACATAAAAGAAAATCATAACAATCTTCTGATTATAAATTCCTGCAATAAGGGAAACCTGTTATGCAGAAAACTTATATGTAACAATTCAATCTATTAAGAAGACAAAGCTATCATTCACAAAATGAATCAACAACTGTTATGTCTTTTATCAATTTGGAAGAGACAAGATATGGATCACAGTAATAAAATTATATCATTTTCATTTGATTTAGATAGCTAAAGTAATCATAAAACATAAACAAAGTGATATACAAAACTTGAAACAAAGTGTTGATATATTGAAAAGCAAAAGCTATGACAAAACATCAATTCTGCTCCAGTTTGTATCAGAATTACATATCCTTGTTCTCCCATGAATGAGGATGCTCATTATTACAAAAATCATAAGTATATATAGGTTTCTCCACAGGGTAAAACATCCCTGTGGATAATTCTCAAACAGTTTTACATAATCAAGAAAAAGATCCCAAAATCTCTTAAACTAAGTAACTAAAAATGCAGGTGAAATCCTTAAGATATCCTCCAACTGCTCATAAACTCAATTGCAATTCAAATTTACCTACAATAGAACACAAAGATCAAATTAGAAAGATATTTGAGTGACAAAATACAAAAAAAATGATCCTATAGACTTAGCTATAGAATCATCTGATTCTGTAGCTAGTCAAAAATAGCAAACGGGATCAGATAGCAATCAAATAAAATCTTAAAAGAAATCAAATCCAATTTAATTTTTTTTTCATCCTCAAAATGAATTACTAATAATTCAAGTGAAATTATCATTTAGATTAAACAATATCAAAAAAATGCAATCAAAACAGAGTACGGAATGCTCTGTTTTTAGTCACCATAAAACATGGTCAAACTTTTGACAGGCCTGTTTTGTATCAAACAAAATTAAGCATTGATTCGAGTCACATGAGATACGATGTAATCGTAATCAACAACCATAATCGACCAGAATAGTAATCAAATGCAATCAGAATCGAAATCATAATTATAATCGATATCAATTGAAGAGATTTGTTACAGTTGTAACAATATACATAAAACTCATGTCGTTTCAATCAACAGTAAAGATACGCGAGCTGTAGATTATGCATAAGATTCATTCTATTGTAATCAAATATGAGAAGGCTGTTACGATATACATCAAAACGAAATATGCGTAACAGTAATGACCAAAAATCACCATAGATTTCATTTGCATGGATGTAACAATAGTATCGATAACCATAAGTTGGACAGCAATCAAACAAAATCGGGTCTGAGCCAATTATAGAACAAATTCATTATCCTGTGCATAATCATTCCCGTTTACCAAATCCATTCTTAACTGAATATCGATTGTTATTCCAATTCAAAAGATAACAGCGTCGATTTAATCAACGGGCCACAACGAATTTGACTGGCTGGGCTTCACATGACTATTATGATTTGTATCAACTCACGATTTGGCAAATATAAAACAAAGCTCTTTTTTAAACATAATCCAAATCGTATCCGGGTTGGTCAAAGTCATACTCCAATAAAATTGTAACAGACAACCACCAATTCGAATCAAAACATAGATCGTGTTTCAAAATTTGAAATGCACAACGGCTTGCCTATAATAGATGCAACAGAGCATTCAATCGTAACTAATTTAAAACAATCAAATCCAGAATATGATTACTAGAATCAAAAACCAAATCCAACTAAAACTTCAACGATAACAAAATTCGATTTATCAAAACAAATCATATACAGCAGTGCATGTTTATGTAATAGAGCAGGTCAATAATGTACACAGAGTTTATGAATGCGCCATATAAATGGGTGAAAGTTATACCAGCGCGGTCGCTGAGGCTATGTCAATTTCGAATTGACAATTGCTGTAGCTGACTTGACATTTTTGAATAGAATTAAACCAGTAGTTCGCTGCTTTTTGTCAGCGGGTTGCCCTTTGATTTTATGACCAGTGAGTTTTGCCACTTGGTCTTCCAAAGCATGGATTCTGGATTGCAACATCGACACGTCTAGGTAGTACCTCTCCAACCATAAACCATACTGATCGCATGGTGGAACAGCTGATTGAGCAGCAGAGGGTTTCGATGAGTCACCGAGGGTTCCACGAGGTAGTTCAATGCCAGGAAAATTAGGATCATCCCGTAGACAAGGTGGTAAATTCTTGTCAAAGTCATAAGGAGGTTTGTCACACAAGCCTTCTGAGTAAGGATACTCGTTTGTGAGAAAACGTTCAATCTCTGAATCGGAATCTTCACTGACCACGATAGGCTCAGGGTTGGCAGAGGGTTTCGGTTTATTTATCGCCATGCGAGAGATTAACCGAGCGTTTTTCTTGCCTTTAGAATTAGCATTAGCTTTAGCTTTAGGCTGTTTGGCTGTGGGCTTAGCAATTTCGACCTTTTTGGTCATAGACATGGGCAAGTTCGTAGGTGGGTCGGGTAGAGGTTTGGGTAGCAAAACATTGTAAGGCACAGGGGGGATAGGTTTTCTTTCGCTCACCACAGGTTTATCAACCTGTGGTGGGTTTGAATCTTCAAAGCCATTACGACTGAGAAAGTCACCCCAACAGTCATGACGTAACCCCAACTCATAAACCATAATCATTTTAATCAACCCCAAATGGAAGAGACTGGTATCGGCCTGGCTGCGTTTGAACCTTTTAGCCATCTTAAACAGACTTTTATGAAGGTAGTGTAGCATATTGAGTTCAAAACCCATAAAAACCATCAATAGACGAAGGTGAAACAAGAAAACGAACACGTACCTGCCCTCGCAAGTAATGAATTGCTTGATTATCATTAGTAGGTCATGCCAGCGTTGTTTTAACATTTTTGCAGGTCATCCTTTGTCGCAGGGTTTCACCATTCGAGATTGGAAGAGCAATGTCCACGGGACATCTTCCAATTTACAACTCTTCAACCACCTCTGTCCCGTAGCAAGTAGACTGGTTGTCGAGCTAAGAAATTGTTCATTAATCTCTAGTTTCACATCTCCAATTTTGGCTCGGTAGCCATCGAATGATAATGCAAATTGCCTAGCCACGATAGGGTTATAACCATCGAATTTCCTTATGAATGGGAGCCACCCGAATTTCTCCAAGTCACTACAAGTGCCATCAAACATCAGCAGTTCTTGGCAACCGTTGGGCTCGGCCCTTAATACAGGAGCCATGGCTTCAGTGCATGGTAGGGTTTGATTTGAACAATACAAAATGCAGGAGAAAAACAATAGGGCTTAACAGCTGCGAGCACTCAAAGGGGAATGAATCAATGTAATGCGTGCGAAGGTGGTGGGATTACCACCGCCATGCAGTGTATTAATGGATGGGTACAGCGTTGTTCCATCAGTAATCATAACGTTTAAAACACATTAATCGGCCAACCCAAATCGGTGTATAACTATATCAACGTGCCATCAATCAAATGTAGAACCAAAACCATATGTTATGTTCATGCGCCAAGTGTATAGTTCAATCCAACATGAAATCCAACATTAACCAATGCACCATTAATCATTAAATCAAAAACAAACGTTTAAACCAATGTTAATCCAATCGTGCCAATGTATAGTTTGAAACTATGATCGTTCAATGTAAAATCAAACTCACAAAACAATGCATCAAGCAACGATTCGACTATAACATCGAAATCCAAAAGATTGATCAATGCGCCTTTGTAAAACTCAAACCATTGCCATTTCATATCGAATCAAACTTATAATATTACCAATGCATTTGTTGCATAGTCAAATGTTTATATTTCAAAGTTTTTAGAACATTGCAACAAAAGATCTCATATAATCAATAAGTCAAGAGCTCAAAACAATAAGGATCATATCACATAAAACCAACATCAATCATGACCTTTATAGGATCAAATGTAGCCAATAAATTTTCATGCTCAATGGCTTATTAATCGACTTGCGCAATCAAAATGAAATGGACATAGTTTGAAAAGATCATTCCAGCCACTTAATAACAAACAAAGGGTAGGTGCTTTCCAGAATATCGATGAGAAGATGATAACAGTGCAAATAACGATGGAGGGGTTTTCACACTTTCAGTTGTGAAAACTAAATCGAAAACAAATTGCAATTGTCGCAAGAAATAGATAAATGTCTAGTTGAAAAATGCGACGATGACTTGTCGTTTAGAAGACAATAGGTGTAGGCAGCTTTTTAGGGTAATTAAAAAAATTAATTGGCTGCCAACACATAGTAAATTCACGCTATTTATGGTATTTCCTAGGTTTCAAGGGAAATACTTCTTCTCTTTCTGGGGTAGGTGTTCTACTCTCCTGTACAGATAGGTGTTTCAAGTCTTCTTGTGTTCTTTCAACTTCGACATCCATATTTCTGGTCCTCAATAGCTTCGACTAGTTTTCTTGTTCTTTCAGTAAGTTTGCTATTCTCTTAGCCATGAAGTCTCTTAGGTCTTTCTTTTTCTTTTCTAGAGCTTCCTCTTCTTTTATTCGGGTCTGATATTTCTCAATCCAGGGTTTTTCAAGTAACATAGCAAATGGGGCATTGTTCTCAATAAATTTAACAACCTCAAATTATTCCTCTGTCGAATTTCCATGAGCACTCATAGATGTCTAGGTAAGTCTTCCACATAGTATTATCAACTTTCCTCTAAATAATCATATTCCTCCTAATGAAGGAATCATAACAAGCTTTCCCAAAATTTCCCAGGTTTTTTCTGTCATGATATTCACATGTTTTTCCTCATCCAAAACACAGTCAATGTTGAATTCTCCTATTTATGTTTCTATGCACTCTTTTTCTTTGAAGATATATGATAAGTTGATATCTTTGTGATCATTCAGGGTTTCTTTCATTTGTAGTAATACAGTCTCTGATTCTTTTTGGGGTTTTTCCATGGTCTTAGTTTCTTGGCCCTCTTCAGGGTCTTCTTGTCTCATATTCATTCTTTCAACATTCGCAATCATTCTAGGGAAATCCAGAACTTCATGGTCCATATCTTTACAACAAAGACAACTAGGTCTTCTATCAAGGCATTCCTTAGCAAGATGTCCCGGTCTTCTGCAACTATAAAAAAGATTTAATCCACTCTTTCTATTAAATGATCCCCAACCTTTCTTGTATTGTGCACTAGGATCACAGTGGCTAACCTACAAAAAAATATTCCTAGGATCTTGCATCCATTTGTTAGTCCAAACATTCTTTCTATGCATAGGAATAACATATATTTCATTATTTCTATCATATCTACTCATATCAAATCTTCTTTCGTCTAGTTGTGCCCTAATTTTCAGACTAGGACAACATTTATCAAACATAACTAGATCCATACTTTTGAAACACAATTTTCGACTTATCTTACTTTTAATAGAGCACAAAGCTTTCATATCTTATCTTTTCAATCGAAAAGTTTCACTGTTCTTACCTTTATCAGAGCACAAAGCTTTAAGATCTTACCTCATTTCTTCAGATTTGTCTCATCTCTTAGTACAGAGCTTCATAAGTCAAGTAGAGTACTGCGCACTAGGTCAATAGATCTATGCACAGAGTTTCCTCTTTTTCTTAGTTCCCAACAATCACAGTTTCAGGTCTCGACAACGGAACCATTTTTTGGCATAGGGGTAGACCCTGCGTTCAACACTTCAACAATGCCCCAACAAAACCCTAACTACTGACCCTTTCGTCAACACCTGCAAAGTAGATGAATTCTCACTAGAGGTAGAGGCAGGGGTGGTTGCAGGACTCAAGTGTTTGCAACCTAGCTGGGACACAGATCTATGATCACAACACCTTAACAGAGAACTTAGCAGTTATTGTTCATTAGTATTTAGCCTTTGTTTATGGCGCAAATGAACCCTAATTAGAGCATAGTGCAATATTCAAAAAGATCCAACACATTCAAGCACTAAGCACATCAAAATAGATTAGATCTGGTATTCATTCACATCACCAAGAACTAAGCTATCATATTAGATACATCTAAACATACATTACTATACTAATCATAAATCATATGAACAATAAAACAACCATAATGCACAAAGCAACCATAACACAGGATATGTGTGGTTCACCCGCAGCCCGGGGCTACGTCCACCAACTCTTCTTCTCTTTATTGTCTTTTATCAATCTTCTACATGCACAGAGCCACAAGGTCCTACTCCGCATAAGACAGGAGATCTGCACACATTTTTCCAGATCCTCCTTCCCTGAGCTATGTTACAGCACAAAGCCCTCTTACAATCTACACAAGCTTCTTACATCCACTTGCACTTAGCCCTGCAAGTGTTCAACACAACGTGCACAAAGCATTTACAACTTGCACCTAACATAACACCACTTGTCTCTTCTAGGTCTATCATGTACTTATTACATCTCCTAGAAATCTATTTATACATTACAAAAGGTCCTAAACATGGGTAAACCCATGGGCCAACATCCCATACCCATTACATAAGCCCAAAACCCAAAAATCCCTAATCAAGGGGCCAAGATCCCGCGATCTATGCTTCGACTTGCGCTCCACCTTCGACAGCCTGTCAAAGTCCCAAAAAGAGGTCAAAAGTGACCAAGGATCTTCAAAACTTGGTCAAGGGCCAGCAAGGGCCATCACCTACAAAAACGAAAAATATTAAATTTATATGGCCAATTTTTAAGTATCATTGAAGTAGTTCATTAATATTAAAAAAAAACCTCTGTAATGTAATTATTTCCCTGTTGATCCACTAGTAGACACCGTTGGAATGGATGCCCTATTCTCCTGATCATATTCAGGTCAAAAAGGTTGTTGTGAGGGTCCATCACCTACAAAAACAAAAAGTATTAAATTTATATGGACAATTTTTAAATATCATTGTAGTAGTTCATTAATATGAAAAAAAACCTCTGCAATGTAATTATTTACTTGTTGGTCCACTAGTCGACACCGTTGGAATGGATACCATGTTCTCCTTATCATCTTCAGGCCAAGGAGGCCCAACTATGTCATTCTCTTCCATTGAAAAGACAAAATTTATAAGGACAAAACCATAAATGTATAAGTAATAAAAATTAGAAGTACACAATTTATAAGTACAAAAATATTAAGTATATGATTAATATACAACCATTTTACCTTTGTGGGCCTCAGTCATAGGAACATCTTGGGGTTGCACCCCACTGGGATGGTGATGTTGGGGAGAACCATGATCTTTTGGTTGTGCTTCACTATCAACGCTTTGTTGTCCAGTGCTAATGGTTTCATTGATAGTGTTGCTCCCCTGATTAAAACAAAGAAAGACATTAAAGTTATGGACAATATCAAACATTTATGTATTTTATAAGTAATGAAAGGTTAATGTAGACTGATTTTTATTTACTTTATCCCGCAAACTGGATCTTGGGGTCTGCCCCATGCTTTTCCTACGATCAACCACAACTTTATAGTCATACTTGTAACCAAGTTGGACCTCTTCCTCTGTGGTTTCAGTTCTGAAGTCATCGCCCTGCATTGCATAAGAGCATATTTTTTTAATGTTTTTGGCTGCAATAAACTTAAATTTGTAAGGCGATACAAATAATATTCTTAAGATGTTTGGGTACTAATGATTCTTGACTGTAACCTCGAGTAGCCACCCTGGCCTAGCTTGTGTTGGCCATGTTTGGGAATCCTTGCTTTGGTTGCCTTCGAATTGTCAGGCAACCTATCATCAAAATTTTCAAGTATGTTATATACCACACTTTTATTTAGATCTAAAGAAAATTAAAGGTATTGAAATCAAAATATTGTAATTTACCTTGGGTTACCAGTTATTTTTTCTCCTGATTTTTTCAATATATTTTCTTTTGCATCATCAATGATCTCCTTCCACTCCCTCTCTGGAATCAAGGGAGGACGCTTATACCTAGGGTTTCCTTCCAAGCTTCGTCTATAAACATCTCGTGTATATTTTAAATATTCACCTGCTGCAGAGGTGACCGCTTTTTATTGAATGTGTCTACTCCAAAGAGGCCTTCGAGATAATCCATAAGTTCTTTTTTGAGGTTGGAATTATAGAAATTCCACCTCATGCATAATATTACCCCAAAAATCAACAAGGCCTTGCTCTCCAGGTGCCTATAAAAATGGTTGTTTCCTACACACAAAACGATATGATCATTAATTTAAAAATAATAATCTAGATGATTTGTGTATGAGATGGACAACATGAAACAATTAAAATATGAAAAACTACCTTGGAGTCTTATTTGTTTTAATGGAAGTCCGTTATCGTCGACAAAAAATGTGCACGTAAGGGTCCCCGTGCTGGTCACACATCTAGCTCCAGGAAATGCAACCATGTCAACCACATCATCAGCCTCATCTCTATCACCACCTCTAGATCATGATCATTGTGGGGTTGCATGGCGGTGCATGTCATGGATCCTATCTAAATTAGGTGTGGAACAATTTGAAAAAATTTCAGCGTTGGCCCCATTCACAAGTCATTGTTGCCCATGTCTAGTCCTAGTATTCCTTTTAAAATTTGTTCAACAATACACATGGTCCTGCATCTAGTACTACAAGGGCATATGTTTATGGTGTTGATTAAAAAATGAACAAAAAAGAGGGATTTTTCATCAAAAATATGACACACATACATTGTATATACATTAATGTAGAACCTGAAAAAAAAATGAAGAAAGGTTGATGCAAACTTAAAACTTGTGTCAACCAATTTGTGTACTTTGAAAGAAAAATAGGGTTTATGGTTTACATGATGAATTGACGATGGAAAAAAGTGAGTGTGTGAGTCAAATTTGAGTCCAGAAAACCTACCATATCATTAAGGTATGCGAATAGTCTATCCATATCAAATTTCAGTGCATACAAAAACAGTTTGAAAAAATTTCAACGTTGGCCCCATTCACAGGTCATTGTTGCCCATGTCTAGTCCTAGTACAACATCTTTTTGTTGTTCCTTTTAAAATTCATTCGACAATACACAAATTCCATCATCTAGTACTGCAAGAGCATATTTTTATGGTGTTTATTAAACAATGAACAAAAAAGAGGGATTTTTCATCACAACGATATGGTTCAAATGAAACGAGGCCGAGATAGGATATATAGAGTGGGTGTGTGAGTCATATTTGAGTAATTTGGAAATGCACATTCTTCTTTCCACATAACTCATGGGCCAAAGTCCCATGCTTTCAATAGTTTCAACGAAGATTCTATATAAATGACAAACACGTTCATCGAAACTTCGTTGATGCAATACTATGACAACAATGATGACATCTACGATCATGATGGTATAAAAATGAATGAGCTTCTCTTGGTTTCAAGAATAATTTATCCTCTACTAAACAAGTCCAACCACATGAATGTGGAAGCTCATATGGCCCCTCCCCTCCCCCTCACATCACTCTCAATTCCCAATATCCAATCTATAAAATAGAAAATAATTGAAAGCAACCTAGTAAGATTCATGCATAAAAACTACAAAAACAAAAATTATTGAAGGTAAATGAAATTATGTGTTTGTAAATGATATTGTTAGTTTACCATGTACTTTAGTATATTGGTGACTATTTTTAGGTTTCACATAATAATTAAACAACATGTAACATAGGATATAAAAACGTCGCATAAAACTTAAAAACATGTAATTAACCCATGACATAAGTAAACTATTTTAAGAGAATAATTCATACAAATTAAAATATATAGTCATGTATCTGGTACAACTCAAAATATGTATAATCATCCTTATTATGTATCTTCTTCTTCATCAAACTTGACATTTGTATCATCATCCGGTTCAGAAATGGTGTTGAAAGGATTAACAATATCATCATCGTCATCAATGTCATTTTCGAGCATATTTTCATCTACATCATCATCAAGAACTGCATTGTCTCCTATGCTTGGATCATGGTGTTCTTCATCTTCTTCATCTGTCGACCCGGTATGATCTTTCAACTCTGTCTGATCTGGAAAATCATCTTCTTCTTCAATATCATCTGCTTCCTGTACATGAGTATACTTAACTAGCCTTCCTCTTGGATCATATCTAACAACAAATGACCAATCCCTCTCACTTGGAACATTTGAGTAAAAGACCTATTCACATTGGCTTAGAAAAACATAGCAATCATTTCATCATCGCGTTCATGTATTCGTAACCTATACCATTTGACGTCGAACATAACTAATTTGAAGGAATTAAAGTCACACTCAAGTATAACATTCAAATACCCATAGTATCTATTTTCAGTTTCTCGGGGATGTCTGTCACTCCTAGAGGAAACATTAGTGACCTGGAATACTGCAGTTATCCCACTATCAAAAGTTTCCCTGGTTTCATCCAATTGTTTGATGTGAAATTTACGACCATTTCACCACATAGCCTTGTGGTGTTTTAACTGCAATATGCCATATATGTAAAATATGCATTGTCAATTAATAAATTAACATATTTATATAACTTGGAAAGTATCTAAAAATATCTAAGTACACATGTAGTCACATTAATATAATATAAAATAACTGAATAAAATGGGTGAATTTGATTGTCTGTCCATCTTTCAAACCATATGTTTAATCAATTTCCTTTTGCGTAACATTGGCATCTCCGTTACAACGAGCTTCTCTAACCAATTCAAATAGTCATTTTCATGATAACCTACTGCCATGATGTTGTTTACATATTTCAATCCATACATTCATCCAATCAAGATTATTTGCAATGTATAAATGAAGTGCATCCCAATCTTGAGCAACTGAATCAAAAAATCATAATTCACCAATATTAAATATAGTTATAATGTCCATGGAAAATATCAATAATTTATGAAATAACAGATATTAAAATATTAATGAGTATGATCATATACATAAAAAACAAAAATTTATATGTATTAATATAAATCTCCATAATTATTAATATATTACGTCTCATTTTTTTCATTCTACCTTTCCCCAATAGGTGCTCTTGATCTTCAAATTTTTTGATGGAGTTCACATCCAAAATGCGATCCACTGCATGCATAGTTGGCGTTGCTAATTTAGGAAGATACTGACTAATATACAACATGGATTGATATACCAGATATCCCTCCACCATAGAACCCTTGAGACGTGCTCTTTTTCTAACCAAAGCCTTCAATGATTTCAAGTGCCTCTCCACCATCCACATTGACCTTGTGTGTACAGGTCCACAAATTTCAATCTCCTCAACTTGGTGTATGAGGTAGTGTTCTTATGCATTGAAAAATGTTGGAGGTATATACTTTTTCATTTCACACATTAGCCGAGGAATTTCTCTCTATCAATACTTTATATCATCTTCATGGATTTCTTTCAATGACAACCATCTACATGAGATCATGACACAAGAAAATAACATGTTTCAACATAACATAATATAATATATTACGTTACAAGTAAAACATGTGTCATTAAGTACAACAACAAATTGAAAGAACATTTTGCATATAAATCGCAGCTACTTACCTCATGTATTTTCCAAGATCATATATAACTTGTTTGACATTGTTGTCAAAGTCGTTTGGGAGAGATAGTGATAGAACATACTGTAAAAAAAAAATGAATTGTTATTTGTTTTGACCAAAGTATACAAAAAAAATAAAAAACTTAAAAGATGTATAAGGACAATATATATAAATATTTATACCGAAATTATTACCTTAATGAATGTATGCCAATCATGTGTTTTTACCCCACCAAATTCACCTTTCTTCGTTAAGATATTATTTATGTTTGAAGCAAAACCCATGGGAAATTTAATTCTTTGAATGAACTATTTTACATCATTGTTTTGCTACTTTGTTAATAACCATGGAAGCTTATTTCGGTCCAGTCCATCTCTATTTGATCAGATCACACTTCGCATTGCATGATTGGCTTCCTGAATGTCAGTACAAATTTTGACAATTTTTTCTTTATCCCTCCTACCATCTATGATTCTCCATAATGTTTCTGTCACATTCTTCCCAATATGCATTGTATCAAACAAATGAGCTAATTTTAGCTCCTCGTAGTAGGGAAACGTCATGAATTGAGTGGGATAACATTTCGTTCCTCGTGGAAGCCCATTATTAATACCTTCATGATGGAAACCTTCACGAAGCATAAAAGAAATCACAAAAATAATTATCAAATACGGTAAAATAAATTCAATGATTAAAATAAAAATTCAAAACATTACGTGTATGATACATAAAGAAATTGTGTACCTTGACTATTTCTATTATATTTCAACCTCCATAGGTGAGGTGTCATTCTTCGTTCTTTTAAACTAGTCTCTTCTTTCCCATTGAAAAGATGTTTTTCAGTAGTACGATACATATGGTACTTAGGGAGGAGGTGCCTATACTCATCAAGCACCACCTTTCCTAAAATTTTTGAATGACGATACTCCATCTTAGGACCACAAACTGGACATACAAATTTACCCTTTGTCTGAAGACCTGCAACAGATGGATTAATGTCAATTATACAATGAGATTATTTAAAAATTAAACATGCAGCATGATATCTTTATAAAATTATATAGTATTAAAGAGAAATAGAATGCTACATACCACAAAAATGTGTTAGTCCTGGGGCATCATGAATTGTCCATAAAATTATTCCACGAAATTTAAATTTCTTCTCTCTGATTGGTTTACAGATGTCATACATAGTGATGTCATCCCATAACTTTAGTAGCTCGTTGATAAGAGGCTCGATATATACATTCATATATTTAAATTGGTACTTACCTAATTGTTTGAAATTACACATAATTACTATAACCATGATATGTATATATAAGTAAATAAATAAACAAAATATATTATGAAAAAAATGAAACAAATGAAAATGTTGCATTCAAAAAATTAATGTAAACAAATACCTGGAACAATCATTGTCAACATTACGTGCTCCCTCTTTATTTACATCTAAGGAGGAATGTTATTTTTGATAACAAAAATAGGCCACACTGAGTAAATAGACCTAATCTCTCTGAATGGATTAACACCGTCAGCTGCCAATGAAATCCTAACATTACGAGGTTAATCTTTCAAATATGCCCATTTTTTCTCAATTTCCCTAAATGCATAACCATCGGCGGGCATTCAAGAACACCAACTCCACTTCTGTTACGTGCATGGTAATCCATAAATCCTGTTATCCTTTCACACCTGAACAATCGCTGCAAACGTGGAATTATGGGAATATGATGAAGAACCTTTCGAGGCACCCTTTTTGTTACTTCATCGGTTCAATATCTATTGATAAAACATTGTTGGCATTATGTTTTCGAAGCATGTTGTCCATAATATATAATATTATCATTAGGACATGCATCTATAGTTTGATAATCCATTCCAATGTCTTTCATAATGGCATGCAAATATCGATATGTGCGAGGTAAAATATTTGACGATGGTAACAAAAATTCACCTAACAATATACAACATAACGAATAACTAGTTAATGTAAATAATATTAATCGTAAAAATTACATTCTTATTTTACACATTAATTAACACTAAAAATAAATAGAAAAAAGTCATCATTTATGTTTGTGAGATGAAACATATTACATACCTTAGGATCTGTGTCATACAAGTGTTTGAAAAATTATTCATAATCTTTAAGTTCACTAACAACAATGTAGTGGATAGAATATTTGCTCTTGAGCCTTCATAAAGTCATTTATTTGCCTTTTCTAATAGAGATACTTCCTCATAAATACCATCACTGTCCCCATCCTCATCCGGCTAAGCAAACAAATATTGGATCATTTGATTTGTTCCATCATCATATTCCATGAATCATTAACTTGATTTGTCCCATCATCTTCTTCCATGAGATCCTCATTTGCTTGATCATGTTCCTTAGCTTGTACAACATCATTTCTACTAGTACTACTTGGTGAAATATTTTGTAGAAAGTTAGAGGGCAACTCTAACTTTATAATTACAAATGATCATGCAAAATTAATGTGTACTATAAAAAATATTCAAACAATATATATACCTATATGTAATTTTATATAAATCAACAATATAAAAACAGATAATGAATATATAGCTAATTACCACAGGATGATATTCATTCGATTCCCCCATCGATGTGCCCATATTTCCTACAATGTTTTGTAGTTTTTTCTATTAAAATCCTTATGGGATGTGTCGGGCAACATTTTCTGCAAGAGAAATAACATCTACCATCACCCTTTTCACCCGCTTTACTTTTTTTCCCACCTCTAATATTCTGCAACATTCTTCCACACAAAAATACCCTTTCTGAAGTTTTGAACCGTCGTTTTTATAAAAATTAGATTGTTGCAACATCTGTAATTTGAAAAATATTTATAGATATTTTTTTCATCACAAGCGCGACGAAAGTTGACCAAGTCAATGTTGAATTTTTCAAATAGTGTAACAGTCATTGTTGACTTTGTCAAATAGTGTAACGATCATCATTGAATCGTCGCTCTTGCATGATAGCCAAAGGTCGTCACAAGAGAGATGGGAGTCCATTATATTCACATTTTTCACTCTTGCAACATAGATCTGGTTTCGTCACTCTTGCGACGATAGCCAAATGTGTCTTCGGAAGTGCGACGAACATGGGCTGGATTTATAAAAACATTTAAAAATTCAATTATTTATCTTCAATTGTGCGATGAAATGTTACTTTCGTTGTAAGTAGTCGTCGCAAATTTTTCAATATGTACTATTGAATGGATGAAATGTCTACACTAATAAGAAATTTGACAAACAAGATATCTATATTGGAAATGGAGAATGGTAATTCTAATAAATTCCCTCAAGAGGGAGGGGTGAGGAACCCTAACTAGTTTAGGAGGCCTTTTAATCTTCAACTCACAAGAAGAGAAAGAAGAAATTATGACTAACCCATTTAGCCACTTGTTCGCACTAATGATCAAATAACCTGGTAGAGGAAGAAACAGATGAAGGATACATTGATAATCTAGAAGATATACACCTATTGCAGGAGGAAAGTAATACTATGCACCTAACTTAGAATTATTATGAATACTCTCTCAACATTAAGGGGTCAACCCCAAAAAATGAATCCAATGAAGAAGCATTGTTTTCTACTCAGTATAGAAGGTTTGTTGATGCATTACAGGAAGAAATGCACAAGAAGTATGACCTAAAGCTTAGGAAAAAAATTGTTAACCAATATAGTCAACCACATCCTAAGAAGCTGAGATCAAGTCTTTCTATGGATAAAGTCAAAGAACTAAAAAATATTATCAATATTAAGAAGTTGGTGAAACTTCAAAAGTAGAAAAAGAGGTGATGGAGCTTGAGGAATCAGTTTCATCCTTCAATTTTGAGAAAGAACTTTCCAAAATCAAAATCTCAGTCCCATTGGCCGAATTGGCTAAAAGTACCCCATACCAAAAGCAGATTGAAAAAGTCATACAAGGTTAAAGCCCAACAATTCCACCTAACACTGTGAATCTACAAGATGAATATCATACTATAGTATTTGGTCCTCATATAGATGATAAAGAGGAGTTAGTTGCACCTTGCTATGTGACCCTAAATATTCATAATAAAATGCTACACAATTGTATGCTCGACTCTGGTGCATCCCATAACCTCATGACAAAAGTAGTGATGGAAAAATTAGGGTTAGAAATAACTAGGCCTTACCATGACCTCTATTATTTTGATGCCAAGAAAGTTAAGTGTGATGGAATAATTAAAGATATGGTAGTTACTTTGTCTCAACTTCCTGTTAAGAGCATTATGATGGATGTGGTGCTATCTGATGTACTTTCTAACTATGGGATGCTACTGTCTAGAACTTGGGCTAGAAATCTAGAAGGTACGATGTATATGGATATAACATATTCCATTGTACCGGTCTTTGGAGGAGAAAATAGAAGATTATACAGAGAAACAAAGTTTTCCCATGTAGTCAATGACCAAAATAACTCTATAAATCACCCCATATATGTTGTTAATGAAGACATGGGTGGTTTCATTCTCTTAGTAAATGAATAATATAAAGTAGCCCATGATATAAAAGAAATATCTTATGATGAGACACACTTGAAAGAACAAATGGGGTCTAGTGACATAAGACAAATAATTGACAAACTAGTCAGGTTACAATGCTTGATGGAACAGGTTAAGGTCACAATAGCCCAAGAGGAAATTACATTTAATTTGGTACAACTGGACGTAGAGGCCTTTGGAGATCCCATAAACAAGAGGTTCCTCAAACATTTCTTGCAATACTGAATGTTGCCAGCTTCCCCACTCTATAAATAAACAAATATTTTTCCATTCATGTTATGTGTTTTTTATTTTACTTCATTCACCATATTTCAAACAAGAATTAGAATTTCATAATTTAAGTTGTTAAGAAATTTTTTCTTACTTCTCCAATCATTTTTTCAAGTGCGTAGAGAATAATTTAGTTGGAAGCAGACTCCATAACCCAATAAGAGAAGGAACTCGGTCTATAGTTCTCAATAAACCACAGGGGTATGTTGTCCCCACTGGAGCCTATGTTAGTATTGGTTTTGTTCCAGTCATTAGCACACACTTAAATCGATATTAAGGGGTGAAATTTAAAGAGAAAGAGGTTGAAATAGAGATGAAAAGGCTCATGCACCAAAGAGGAAAAGCATATGGTCATCCACTAGGAAATTTATAGTGAAAAATCAATCTCTAAGGGCCCCATCAAGATTATACATCAGCCAAATCATCGTCCATGGGACCGCTCGTTCAACGCCACCTAGAGTCGACATGGTAGTCCACCTGGATGCCTAGAAAGTCAAAAAATACTTCAAAATATTGCCATGCATCCTTCAATCCTATCCTTCAAGCATGTCAGAGAATTCCATATGTGGTAAAGGATCCCACTATTACTCTTAGACACCATGATAGACTTTTCCATACATATGTCGATCCTGGGAGACACCTCAGCTTCTACATGGACTAATCTTAAGATTCCATGAATCCACATATTCATGTTAATGTTAGCATGAGGTCATCTCTAGTTTCATGCATTTTTTAAATTGCAAAGACTCTAAACCATGGGGAAAAAGACACGTGCATGAAGACAAAAGTACGAGGGAAAATTTGTCAGGCAAGTGGGAGGATTCATTGACAGCCTACCAGATCCATTGGAAAGGACGTGAAATATAACAAAATATTTGATAACGCATTGTCCCATCATTCGTTCATAAGAACACTCATGCCTAAGGATTGAAAAAATTCAGTAATCATCACCCCAATGTGCACATTCACGCAAACCCAAGATTTTCATAAATCCCATTGAGTATAGCAAATTGTTTCTCCTCATTAGCTACCTACTCCACTATGTGTTGAGCCCCTATAAGAGAAGGAGACAGAGATCACCATCCATTCATCTACTAATGGTTTGGGTCCTAAATAAGAGTTACTCGAATGATAGGTGTTCTCGATAATGACCTACCTACGTCAACTCCATACTCAAGAGTGGGTTATGAACGATCTTGGCTAGAGATGTTGGGAGGGTTTTTTCTTTGTCTCATTTTGAAAAAAGTGTCCTTCTCTGGTACCATTAACATGATTTTGAATGTAAATGGTCATTCGAGAGTCCACCCTAAAGAGTATCGTTCAATCCCATCAGTGCACTTGAGAATCTTGAAGTAGAGGATACAATGAGTTGGCCCATCGTATCCGATGTCACCAAGCCTTTCCAGCTGGAAGGAAACGTTTATCATATTAGTCTAGGAGCTAAGATAAAAGGCTTATGATGAAATGATGGGAATAAACTGAGCCACCTAGACATATTCAAGCCAAGGCTCAATTGGATTAGAAGAATACACCCAACAACAATATCAACAAGACTCACATGGTGGAACAAGTGGGTTTCTTCCTAGTAAAATCCAATAAAATCATATGAGAGGATGAAATAGTTTAGGAAACCAGGCATGGTATCAAGATTCTAACAAGATGAACTGAAACTTCAAGAAGAAGTATTGGTCCAAGCAAGCAGCAGTGGTCAGAGCATTTGTAAATCGACAGAGGAAACTCATTTGTTGGGTTGACATTTTGGGGAATTGAAGAGTATCTTATACTCGAGCTGTCTAATAAAAAAACCCCTTAGACATAGACCATTTCAAGGCCGTAGGTCGCAAGAGATTCATCCCCTGCATTATTCTTTATTCTGTTCTTCTTTTTGTGTATGTGCTCTTGTAAAATACATCCCTCTCATTTCATGGCTTCTTGGATCAAATCCCCATTAATAAAATCTCAAGTAGCAATCTTTATGACATGTATAGTGTGATTGCGTGTTGTTTAGCTTATGATGTTGAAGTGATTTATTCTAAATATATGACCACTTCATGTCCTTTTTTCATGTGTTTAAATGATGTGTAGAGGGTACCTCCATGGATTTAGATATATCAAAATGTTAACGATCTGATATATTTGTAAAAGCTATTGAATTCTTAATTTTTCAGCATGTTATTCTGTTCATAGGCTGTGAGATTCACCTAAAAGTTGCCTCACACGTCTATCTTGTGTTTCTTCCAAATTCCCTCCTTCTCAAAATAAAATAAATTTGTCTAAAGAACTCATGGAAATATGCCTCTTCAGGTCGAACGTCTTGATCTTGTTTCTGGTATTTTTTTAGGGACGAGATTTCTAAATAAGAGAGAGAGAGAATTCCCATTAAATTTTGCATAATTTATGTTGTAAACCAACATGGATTTAAGATTTGTTCTGGGTCTTAGCCCCTGAGGTTCCTTGGGATAGTTCCATTTACAGCGTAGAACATCTCAATGGATAACATTTAATATGTTATGCAATGTAACCATACCCAATGTCCACGGGGGCTTATAAATATATACCACTGAAAATAACAAACACCAAACTATATGCAAAATATAACAAATGGTTACCAACCACGCACTAAAGGAGGAGAGATCCATGGATTTGAACCCATAACCTCCTCCCACATGTATTAACTCCCTAACCATTGCACCAAATGTGCCTCTTGTTTCGGGATTCCAACGAAATTGCATTTAAATTGATTTCGACGTTAGCATGAAGGTCAGGCCATGGTTTGGATGACCTAGGATATTCAAAGAGCATCAATTTCGAGACAAGACACAGAGTACAAGACATAGAATTCCATGTAGGGTACAATATGGATTTCCTTGATTTGCATGCTAAGAGTTGCAAGAGGTATCTTAGGCATGGAGTTGTCTCGTTTTGCGTTCCATGTCCAAACATAGTCATGTTTATGCTCATTCTTCTCAGTTTTTCGAGAGGAGCATAATGATGACATTTTTTTCTTTCTAAGATGTCATTTCTGAAGATTTTAGTTCATATTTCTTTATATGCGAGTTTTAGCACATTGTTTTGCATGAAGAAGGGGGGTATTTTGAGATTGTTTGGAATACAGTCGAGTTTATACTCATTTTTCTCATAATTTCGAGAGGATATCAATTGTAACCTTTGATTCTAGGGTTGAATAGCAGAATTGAAGAGTGAATTCAAGATTGGTTTTGTAAGCCCATTTTCAATGTAATTTTGGCATTTGAGATTAATGAAGAGAGGTCTCATTGTTGAAAGGGGACTCGAAGATGTAGCCTAGGAGAGGTAAAATTCATCATGAAATCTTGTTTTCTTTAGTTATTTTATTTTCTATTATGTTATCTCTCATTATTTTGCAAATTATTCATAATTTTATGAGGTTTTGGATAAGTAAAGAATTGACATGTGTTATGCAAATCTGTCAAAGATGATCAAGAAATATTATGAATCGGGTTAGATGTTAACATGTATCTTTAAAGAATAATTTATCATCTAAGGATTTTTAGATCACTCTCCTATATTAATACTAGAGTCCAAGAATGGAACTAAAGTCCTAATTGAGAGAGAATTTCAAAAATATGGAAAGTCACCAAAAACATGAAATAGGTTAACTCCAAGAAGAATGTGGATATTGTGCACTTCCTTAGGAGAACAATATTCTCACTCAAGTGTGCTCTCTATCCACGAAATAGGAATTATCTCCTAAAATCAAGGAATGAAATTCTCTTCCTCTTAGAAAATAGGAATTTACCTAATGGTTGTTTATGAACCCATGGTTTTCGAAACCCATAATATTACATATATCTAACTACTGGCTAAAAATAGACCTGCTATAAATATACCTACTGACTTGGGGGTTTCTCCCCTAGGAATAGTTTTGGGAACACCTTTCCTTTAGGGTCTATACTTACCCTAGGGTAAATACCCTCAAGGGCACATCTAGTCCTAGGAGCAACCATGCTCCTGGGAGAGCCACCATCTCTGGGGGCACTGACTCTTATGTAATACCATATCCCTCTAACAACACAAATGTAGGGGGGATGCAAGGTTCATATGGGACTTTAGGAACCTCCTCTTCCTCCTAGTATTCATTTTCTCATACATCGTTGCCTTTCCTTAAAACATTAGACTTACCCGACTTGTTGCATTTGTAAAATGACCCTATTTCCCACAACCCTTTATGGCCAGCCATGCCTGCTGAGCTACCATTAGACATGGCCAAATTTGATGGAAAGATGGTAGAATAACCCTCCACACACATCATTACATATCATTTTTGGTGCTCATCCAATTCCTTGATGGATGATACTGTGAGGTTGCGTATTTTCCATAGATCCCTAACCAAAAGTGATAACAAATGGTATATTGAATTACAGGGTGCTTCCTTTAAAAGTTTTAATGACTTGGCAATGGTGTTTCTAACACATTACCAAGTTCCCATATGTTATGATATTCAAATACAAATATTAATGTATCTGCGATAGGATACCTCCACCCACATTCCCAATCATATACATGAGTGGAGATGAAGATGTAGGATGATCAAGACCAAGATTCAAGACAAACTCCTAATGAAATGGTTGGCAAAGTCCCTCTTAATACCCATTGTTAAAGATGTAGGGGTGGATATCAAAGCCAAACCCTTGGTTTTACAAATATGTAAGGAAACTATCTATATAATATTATCCCACGTTCTCCTAGGATGTCAATAGATCCCAAGAAGCCAAACCCAGGACCCCACATCGATGATGTGGTGGATTATGTATCCCATGCCTCTGTGGGCCAGTTACCTGACCATATGGGTCACATGTCTATTTCATCACACCCATGAGCTACTGCTTCTAATGATCAAACTGCTACACTCCCCACTCAAACCTCTAAGATGAATTCAGTGCAGTCCATGCAACCGAAGAATCCTCAACAACCTAGAGGGAAAAAGAAGAGGAACAAAAAGAACAATTCTAATGTTTATTCAGGGACCTCTCCCACCCAAAAAAAATCAAGGGATGCCCTAAAGAGAAGAAAAAGATTCAGTTCCCCTGCGCAATATGTGGGGAGGACCATCCTACTCATTAGTGTCCTCGGAAGGATGAGGTCCATCAATTTTCGGCTCAACAAAAGGCCCCCCAACAGCCTACTATCCTAAATCATAATTTCCCCCCTCAAACTCAACACATGGTTGCAAAAAATCATGTCTCCCTGCAAGGGAGAATGACAGGTACCCCTCAGTATGAGGGGTCATCCTCGAATGAATTCATTTTCATGTGTGACCAAACATTCAATTTGCATACTTGAGCAAAGAACGATGAAAATTTTGAGCCTGCACCTATTGTTCTAGAGCCAACATCTTCTTACCATCCTAATGGCCCTATTTAGATTGAGAAGAAATCATTTGACACACTGCTTCGCCCCCTGAAGGGCGTTCTTCGATGAACAACACATAACCCAAATACAAAGGCCACCCACAAATATAGTATTGTGGAAGACTTGGCCCAGGCAGGATGTGACATGTCTGTTAGGACCACACTATGCACCTTTTTGCCTATACTTTTTGCCCTTATTATACCCTTCATCACTTGTATTTAGACTCATAATATCACTTTGTTTGATCATCTCAAAGGTATACAACGTCCTTTCTCATTACTATATGCTTAATCTGTTTTGCATAATATTTTACATCACTTTTGTACTTAACCATTGATTAGAAATGCATAAGTGTCCAAAACCGTAGATTTGCATTCAAGGCCTATTGCTGAAACACGGAGCTACTACATAGTCCAAGGTTGTAGATGCTGAAACACGGAGCTGCTACACAGTCCGAGGTCGCAGATGCTGAAAGACGGAGCAGCTACACAGTCTGAGGTCGCAAGATGTTGAAACACGGAGCTATTACACAGTCCAGAGTTGTAGATGATGAAACACAGAAGAAACTGCCAGAACCGATGATGCTGAAACACAAGGA
>JASDQU010306087.1:68474-80512 GCA_032191745.1 Picea mariana | reverse complement strand
TGAATTTTGGAATAAGGCCATGGATGAAGAATTGGATCAAATAGAGAAAAATGACACTTGGGAATTGGTTCCAAGACCAAAGAATAAGAATGTGATTGGCACAAAATGGGTTTTCAGGAATAAATTGAATGAATATGGACAGGTTACAAGGAACAAAGCTAGATTGGTATGTAAATGATATGCACATATTGAAGGAATCGACTTTAAAGAGACATTTTCCATTTTCCCCAATTTCCAGAATGGAAGCAATTCATTTTCTTTTAGCTTATGCATGCTCCAAAAATATTAAAGTGTATTAGATGGACGTAAAATCATCTTTTTTGAATGGGGAACTTGAAGAAGAAGTCTATATTGAACAACCAAAAGGATTTCAGTTGTCAGAGAATGCACATTATGTGTGTAAATTGAAGAAGGCCTTGTATGGTCTAAAATAGGCTCCTAGAGCATGGTACTCTAGACTGGATAAGTATCTACAACAAGCAGGGTTCAGAAAAGGAAGTGGAGACAACAGCTTCTACATCAAGGTAAGTCAAGGTAATATTTTATTAATTGAAGTTTATGTTGATGATATTATTTTTTGTAGTGATGATGACAGGTTAAGACCGAAATTTGCAAAGGATATGCATAATGAATTGGAAATGTCATTACTTGGAGAACTATCCTTCTTTCTGGGACTTCAGATACGTCAAAGAAACCAAGGAATTTTTATTTCTAAAACCAAGTATATCAGAGAAATTCTAAAGAGGTTCGGAATGGAAGATTGCAAACCAGTTATCACTCCCATGCAAACCAGTTGAAAATTGAGCAGAGATTATGATTCAAAGTCTACAGATCAGAGGCAATACATGTCAATAATTGTTAGCCTACTATATGTGACAGCATCCAGACTAGATGTAATGCAAATAGTTGGGAAGGTGGTGCAATTTCAAGCAGCACCAAAGGAATCACATGTATTAGCAATGAAGAGGATTTTCAGATATCTCAAAGGAACAAAAGAGTTTGGATTATGGTATCCAAAAGGAAAGGATCTATCACTTATTGCCTACATAGATGTAGATTGGGCAGGTTGTATTGATGACCAATGAAGCACCAGTGGATCAGTGTTCTACTTGGGTGAGTGTTTAGTATCATGGCTAAGTATCAATATATTTATCTACATCCAAGGCAGAGTATATTGCAGCAGGATCATGTTGTACACAGGTTCTTTGGATGAAACAAACTATGACAGATATACAGGTTGAGTATGATGAGCCCATTCCAATCTATTGTGATAATACAAGTGCCATCAATATCTTAAAGAACCCAGTGATACACTCCAAGACGAAGCACATTCCAATCAAGTATCACTTTCTACGGGAGCATGTTGTAGAAAAGAACATTAGAGTTGAGTATGCGGGCACAAAAGAACAAGTAGCAGACATATTTACAAAACTACTTCCACAGGAAGCCTTTGAGTATCTTCTCTAGAGACTCAGAGTTATTTCTACTCCAAATGAATGACTTTGCATGTTTATCTTATATGTCTTAGATGTACATGAGGAAGCACCATAAATAGGAAAATTCAATAAGGGGGAGCAGCCCTGGATGGAAAGATACCTTTGCCATTGATGAAAAAGGGAGAGAGATTTATCAGATGTAGAGGATAGAGGCATGGTTCTAGGGGGGAGGAATGGTCACAGAGATTCAAAGGACAAAGGCATGTTTCTAGAGGGAGTATTAGTGATATGACTTCATTATTGCATGACATAATTTTATTTTTGCATCAGAGTGTTGCCATCAATGCCAAAGGGGGATATTGTTGATTAAGGTTGGTTGTCATTAATGTCAACCCTTGAAGAAATCCCGGTAGCACAAAGGTTTGGGTAATGGACCCAAGTTTGTTTGATGTAAATATGCCTCATTATTTTCTTGTCATGGTTGATAATAAGTACAAATGGATGAACTCCAAAGTGGTCCCCTTATGGTGAAATCCCTCACAGAGAGATGCTTTGTGGATTGAGTTATCCTAGAAGTATGGTTAGAAAACCCATTCTTATTTATGGAATAATGAGATGAAGGTCGGTGAATTTGTTAGTGAAACTATCCTATATGGATATTTTTTTTTCATTCCATTTCCGGTGGTATGTGGAACATCACATAACTCCTCACGGTTAGAGAGTTATGGCCATGAGAAGTTGGAGAACTCAGGTTTGGGTAATGGACCCAAGTTTGTTTGATGGATAATGTTATGAGTTTTGATATATTTTTAGTTAATACTATTCTACATGTATATTACATGTAATTCCATTTCTATTGGTATGTGGAACGTCACATAACTCCTCACGGTTTGAGAGTTATGGCCTTACGAAATTGGAGGACCCTCATATGTCATCTAGAAGCCCCAAAACGTCAAAGTAGTCAAAGTGGATTAATAGATTTTAGAAGGTAAATAATAAAGTGAAGTGATGAGTGTACTATAATTCAAAGTGAATACAAAATAAATTATTTAAATAATAAATTTAATGGATAAATTAGAAGTGGGTTAACCCTAAAATAAGGAAAGTGGGCAAAGTGACCTAGAAGATGTTTTTAAGGAAGCTACTTGGAGAGTATAAATATGAGGCAAGGGCGGTTGGACGGGGAAAGGATAGGTGGTTGTAGACACCTTCTGGTTGTAGTCAGAGAACATAGTGGGTTGTAGCCTCCTTCTAGTTGTAGCCAGAGAATTAGGGAGTTGGAGCCTCCCTCAGGTTGTAGCCTGAGAAACTAGGGGGTTGGAGCCTCCTTCTAGTTGTAGCTGGAAAACAAAGGAAGTTGGTGCTTCCAATGAATGTAATTCTTCATGACATATAAGAAAAAGCATTATGTGTTTTCTCTCGCTTTAGGTTTCCACGTAAAACACTGGTGTACTGTGTATGTGTATGATTGTTCATTTGTTCATTGCTCATTATTGGCTGATAATTCTACATTGATATAACACTTGGATTATTTGGTTAAAAAGTATTACAATTTATCTATTATTGATTCACCCCCCCCCCCTCTCAATAATCCAACACTCTTCACCACCACAGGTTTCAAGTTCATCATGAGGGTATCCACACACTATCTTGCTTCTAGGAGACATTGGATCTTTCTCCATGAGGTACAAGCTAGGTATTCTGGTGAGTGTCATTTCAATGTTTAGGGTATTTGAGTTTGTTGCATTTAAAAATTCTTTTGATTATGTAATGTTTTCTTGGACATTATGCTCTTTTCCCTGTTTCACCTCGGTGGTTGATATTTTTCGCTAGTAAGTGGTCACCCTTGGGGATTGGTTTGCTACTAGAAGTTCTCCTTGATGATTCATCATGTTATTCCTAACCATACTTGTCACTTTCCACACTCCATCCCCTCTTCTCCTTATCTTTTGAGATTTTTGGGTGTACTAACCCAAAAAGGGATTGTCCCTCATTTCATGGGAAGAAGGGGCTAAAGGCCTGGAGGGGAGGTAGCTGGAAAAAGATAAAATCCTAATTATGAACCTTCTAGATGCTCGCCCAAAAAGGTATTGAGAGCAATTAAATGTTTCTCCTAAAAAATCAAAGACCTACAAAAGAAAAAACTCACATTATACAGATGTCCCACTTTTTGAGGTGTGTACACTCATGTGGTGTCCCTTTCTTTCAATGCATATGAAACTCTTTGTACCTCTAGCTTCAAGTGACACCATGGTATTTCCCCCCAATCTAATCGATTCACTCTCTACAGGTACTCAAAAACTTGGAAACCTTAAACCACTCTCAAGACTTGTTAACAATCCATTTTTCACTTAGCAACTTGACCTATAGGGGAATCTCTTCATAAGAATCACTTTCCATCTCATTTCCCCTAGGTTCACCCAGTATTCCCCCCTTATGTTGGATTTATCCTTCACTAAAGCAGGGGGAGGGTTTATTTGAGGTGACAGTGGGTAAAATATCCCACCATTATCTCCATCTTGTGGATTAAGTCGGGCTTTTCCCAACATACAGTTTGTGTGATAACAAGACCTACAAGTTTCCCATCAGTAGTTATAGGTACAAATTTTGGAAGTGACAAGGGATTATGATATTGAAAGGCAAGCTCAAAAACAAGCCCAAGATAAAGTAGATGTTGTTTGGGTGTGCCTACAAAACATGTGGCTTGAGTTGTGAGAAGCAGATGTTGGTCTATTGGTGGAGCTTCCATATTTCCAATTTGTTGAATGCCTTGATTTGATGTGTATTACATGGAGGTAGATGCAATAATAGGCCAGGGAATTGTACGAATAGTTGACCAATGCTCAGGACTAGGGAAATTAAGAGAAACAACAACTGATGGGTAGAGTGGCCTCCCTAATTAAATAAGTTAACACTATAAGGGCCAAATGAACCAAGCTATGGGAGAGAGTTAAGAAATATTCACTGCTATTCAATATTGGATGGGCTTGTTGGAGAAGAGGAACAAGGATTTTGAGGTGTTGTGAGACAAAATCAAGCAAATAAATACATAATCTCGGACCATTGCTAAACCTTTGGAGTAGCAAGCTAAGTTTCAATAAATTCAATTTGTAGGTGACCAATTAGATACACTTCATGAGGTTGCATTGGTTGGGAAGAAAGACTTGAGAGAGTTTACTCCCACGACACAATCTACCTCTTACCTCCAACAACTCGATTCCTTTATGAATTTAGATAAATATAACCTTATGTAGACTCAGCCTAAAGAAATAGACAATGAGAAGGCCTAGGCATTCATTGTTTATAGCCTCTATCACTGGCACACGCACTTGGAATAATTTGTCAAATTTCGTAGTAAAGCCTTGTAGACCATCCATGAATTGGTCCCTTTGTTTGAACAGAAAGAGGAGTAGAGGGGTTAACACTAGGGTGAGTTAATAGTTGTTTTCACGACTTGCCGGCCCCTTCATTTTTATGGAAACTATGGAAATATGGATGAATGAGAATGCACCATAATTGAGTATTGATATCAATGTAAAGGATGCAATAAGGAACAAAGAAATGCAATAGAAGTTAGATACAAACAACTATAAGTAAAGAGCGTAACTAATTATCCAACCTAGATAATGGATTGACACAACCATCCTTATCCTTTTGTAAGTAAATTGACATCGTCAACTTTAGCCACTGTCATTGGATAAAAATCCTTTGGGGCTAGGGTGAATGTGTTGGCATCAACGTAAAGTTACAATGTTAGTGATAGTATTAGGTTGTTGTATAATTAGTTGTTTGATAACTAATTGATTATTGGTTGAGTGTAAGGGCAAGTTTAATATTAATTCTCTATTATTGATGAGAATTGAGTCTATTTTTTATGATTTTGTAGAACTCCATTACATATTTGGAAGAATGTATGAATGGAAAAGTATTTGGGCCCCTTTCAAACTTTGTGTAATATGTCTCTTTTGAATGTTGAATGGAGCTGTGTTATTTCCCTACTTGCTTATGGATTTATAATATTGCATGTTTTGATGCAAACCCCCTATGGGCCTGCACGACCTCTCGGTCTAGGATCAAAACACACAGGGGTCAGAGTGGCTCTCGGGATCGCATCGACCCCTATACTTAACTTAGCCACATGATTCTCGAATACACAGGTGAAAAATTTAAGTTCACAAGGGTCCCTTTGGTATAGGCAACTCATCCATGCAACCACGAATTGTGACTGAGCATCTGGTGAAAGGGATATTCGACGCTCTGGGATTCTAGGCTTTGGTAGTTTCGCCGCTCCAACAACTATCACCCAAGACCTCCAGATAGTTGAACTTCGAATGTCTTGAGATCTAAGGTTCCTTTTGCCCCGCTAATTGACGGCCGAGATTAGCTTCGGGATTCAGAGCTTCGAGAGATTATTCACCATGCGCAATAATGATCGAACTTCCTCGGAGTTTTGAATCACCAAATCACATGAGGATTGATCCGAAATTGATCTTTTAAAGACTATGGTTAAGTTTATGCATGAGTTGATTTACCATTTATGAATTAAGAGAAGAAGAATATTTTAATGAAATAATGTTGTAGCCATCATAAATAATGTAGAACATAAAATACACATAAGGAACAACAAACCATAACACCAATCTTGATAATTGAGTTTGGCACAAGTTTGCCTACGTCTTCAGGCCTTTGTCTCAGTGGGGGAGGCTTTCTTATTAATATTCAATGCTGCAAAATTACATCAAAAGTATCTCAAATGGATTACAAACTAGTTTGGTTGTGTTATTCTTGACCTTAGTAATCCAACACAACTGATGGAACTAAAAAAGGTTGAGTGTAGCTCCCGAAAATGGCCTCCAAAGTTCGCTTCCTCAATGGCTTCCCTGCATAAAAATGGCTTAAGCTTTACAAAAACTTCAGATTTTTGTTGTTCTGAACATCTTTTCCATTGAAAATAGGCTTTGCCATGTACATTTAGATATTGAGGATTGAAATTCAACTTCCCCCCATGATTTGGGCCTCTTTCTGGGCTTACATCCCCTCTTTTAGGGAAAAAAACCATTAAAATCAGCACAATTAACCATAAAAATCCCTATTATGTGGTTAAAAACCCACAAATAGAAAAAATCATGTGTGTGCCCCCTATTTGTATGCTATTGGTCATATTTTTCTCCCATATGGATGAGTTCTAGTTGTTATACAATAGGTTGCACCCCTTGTCCTTAGGCTCATGGTCACGTAGGTGGCATGTGTCCTAGTCTAGCGCCCTGGTCTGTGGGTTGGCCCCGCCGACCGAGATTATCCCCCAAATCTCTGCCACATATCAATTTAAATATATATTATTCCATATGGATTAACAAGTCACACATGTGCCCTGTTGGTTAGCACGGGAAGGTTAGTTTGTTTCCCATGCCCGGAGGTCGTGAGTTCGACTCTGTCAGAGTGCAAACAAAATTTTGACCATCCAACATTGGCCTTATTCAGGGTGCCACGTGGTTCCCTATGATTGGGCCATGTCTCACCATGTGATTGGTCTGTATAGTTGAGTCACCTGCACAGTCAGCTTCATATGCCACCTCACTACCACACGTCAACCTGTCACTGGGCCATGTCACTACCACCTATCATCCATACAGCCACATGTTTGCCACACATCAACCGTACTACAACGTGTCATACTATCACTGGCCTATGACATCATACGGACTACCACATCAATGTCCTTATAGTTCATGTGTCAAATCTGTACTTTGCCAACTCCGCTCGAAAAGGACAAAACATCCTGACACGTGTCACCTCCTGGTACTTCCACATCAGCATGCAGACATCATATGATGAATTCATGTGCACATACTACTTATATCAATAGTACGACATTTGACTATTGACTTTGACTTTTTTTTCATGTTTGGGAAAATTTTCAGAATGCGATAACTTTCGCATACGGTGTCCATTTTCAGAAAAAAAAAAATACATGGTCGAAATTGGCACGACGATCCCTATGTTATGGTGTTGGTTTCATCCGATTCTGAGAACTTTGAAATTTTGGCCTTCCTGGATCCATTTTGGATCATTCCTCCCCACTAAGGTCCTCCCCAGTCATCAAGTGTGGGATAGGCCTCCCCGCTTGTCCTTCTTCTTTAAACCATGTCCTATGCACCTGTCGCATCATAATCAATTGCATAATAACCATGGCAATTGAAAGGATATTGTTAGTCATTTGAACTAATTCACATCTTACTGAATCCACTACCATCCATGTAGAAAACATTAGTAGTGATAACATTAGAAATATGACTGAAATTGAACCAATATGTTTGATGGGCTTACACGACATTAGCTTATCTTGAAGCAAAGTATGATTCAACTCCCATTCTACAACCATCTCTTGTTCATGCTTAAGATCAACTGCTTTACTTGGAACAATTATAGGTGTATTTCTTGCATAAGTTGCCTTATTTATTTGTTCCATTGTTAGAAGAGATTGATTTGTGTTTATGTGATGAGCATGTACAACATATTATGTCCCCTTTTTAAACAAGTTATATTGATTCTGGTCCTTGTAGAAGATTGTTTTATGATCATATAAATAATGGCTTTCTAAGACCATTCCACATGTTACTAGTGGCACCACATCACATATTACTTCATCCACATATTTAGATGTAATTCCAAACTTTATGATACATTGCTTTGTTATGGGAAATTTGTGATCTTTTCTTATCCAATTTAGTGAATAGGGTTTGTGATGAATCTTAATGTTTAATCCCAATTTATTAACCACTTCTTCTAAATTTAATTTATATTGAGATCCTCTATCTATCAATGTATCGATCTTAGTATGTTTCATTATGACCCTTATATGAAACAATTTACTTCTAGAATCATAACCATGCCAATTTTACCTGTCAAACCAACTAATGTAATCTTAGACTCATCACCTGAATCTGATCCCAAGTCTGTTGGTCGTGTTGTTGTTGTAACTTCTTGCCTCCCTTTCCTCTCTTTGAACCACTTTGGTTTCTTCTCTAGGTGCAATTTCCAGCAATGTTCATCATTGCACTAGTAGATTTGGGTCATTTTGCGATGGATATTTCAATGCTCTTGCGATGTTATGTCATGGATATTGTGATGAATCTTGGGTCTCCCAAACATCACTTCATGTGACATGGAAAGTGTGACGAACCTGAAACAACGTCCCAAGAGCAATGAAACAAGGAATTTGTCACACAAGTGATAAAGAAGAGATATCGTCGCACGAGCGACAAAGAAGGGGTATCGTCGCCAGAGAGACAAAGTAGGGAAATCGTCGAAAGTGCGACAAGGAAGGGAAATCATCACAAGAGCGACTAGCAATGAAAATCATCGCAAGAGAGACAAGGTAGGGAGATCGTCACATGAGTGACAAGCTAGGGAGGTTGTTGCAAGAGAGACAGGTTAGAGAGATCGTCGCAAGAGAGACAATATAGGGATATTGTTGCAAGAGTGAAAATATAGGAATATTATCACAAAAGTGACAAGATGAAAATTCTTGCGACGAATCAGCTATTGAAGGGATCGTCGCAAGAGCGACGAGTTCAAGGAATCTTGCAACAAAAATGATATACAATTTTTCGTTGATTGTATCGCAATTTCGTCGCAAGGTTTCTTGAGGTCGTCGCTCTTACGACAACATATATTTATTTAAAAAATAAAATAAAATTTGATGGCCTTATTCACAGTATGTTGATCATTGTTTTATTCACAGTATGTTGATCATTATTTTATTCACACTATGTTGATCATTGTTTTATTCATAGTATGTTGATCATTTTTTTATTCACAGTATGTTGAGCCAATTATAAAAGGATTTTTGAGAAAAAAAAACTACCAAGCACAAGCACAACCACAATATTTAACTACAATATACCCTAAGAAATACTAAACCATATAAAAAAATATATACAGTGAAAACGGTTAACAACCAAGCATTTAAAAATAGTGGTGTTTTTAAGCACGGGGGAAATGTTCTCTAATTTACAATGGTGCCATTAGTCATTTTGTTGTACTTATGATACTAGCACACAACTTCCTATTCTATTTTCACCTTTTAGATTCTTTAACCTATGTTTTGATATGAATATGAACAACGATTTGATATTTCAAATCTGATATGAAAGACAACAATGACAATTCTATCATCTAGGCATCTGAATTTTACGCAACTTGTGTACTAAAGTGGATGAATGATGAAACAATAGTCTGAAAAGTCAAAGATATTATTTTTTGATGTTTGATTCCTTTTCGGTTTCCTGAGACTTCCCCATTTCCTGGAGTTTCCCACATTTTGTGTTGTTTTCTGTAAGATGTTTAGCCCATGTTTCCTTCTCTAGGTGGGTTCCATTTACAATTTAAGGACACTGACAGTTGCAAATAATAATTAAACGATATTTTCCACAAAAATGCAAATTTTAAATTTATATCTGGCAAGGCACATGAAGAACAAAGGCACAATATTCTTTTTAACTATCCATCTTATGAATAAATAGTTGCACACAAAGAAAAAGCAAGCCTTTTTCAGAACTCATCACTCTTGTCAATGACAGGTCTGGAATCAATTATAGTTGTGTAGTGGATAACTGCATTCACATGACCTTCTTTACAATGTTTAAAGATGACTAGATCAAAGTTTAAAATAGCAATTAGGGTTTAACATGGTTTCACATGTAACATCCCTGACCACCCATGCTGAGCCATGCTACTCCAGAAAATGATTTTGTTCTCTGCTCAACATACTATAACATACCCAACATCCAACTGAGCTCTACCACATAAAATTTTTGAACTGCATGCAATTAAAACATATACACAGAGAACTCTTGTGTAAATTTATATATAAAACATAAACAGACAAATATGTTATGTAAATGCACAGATTCATACTAAAATAATAGTAAACATATACATACAGTATATACAAGAAATACCCATAAATATAAAGACAGATATAACCACACATAGGATAAACCCATAAAAATAAACATGTAAATAATAATGCAACATGTAAATTTATCACACAACTGACACTTATCTTGGTAAGAATATCATCAAGTGCGTACAGACCTTCCACGAACCTCCGAGCCTTAGACCACATTGCTCATCACTCTCAACAGTGGGTCACCCCCAAGCTGGAACTAAACTCCACCCAAGTAAAGGGATTCCTAACCAGGCTAATGTATCACAGACAACAGGAAAGACTTCATCACAGGTGCCAACTCAACTAACAGCCTGCAGTCCCTCATTCCCCACATGCATGTCCCACCCCAGGGAGTGTGCCCCTTCTCTACTCAACAATCCTTCAGCTGCCCCACTTCCTTTCCAAGCTTCAGCGACAGGTTGGACAAGAAGTCTCAGAGCCCTGTAGCTGCAGTTTATCACCTTCAGGAAATCAATTCCCAGCAATTCTGTCACCCGGAGAGAAATTGTTCACAGGCCTAACAACCTACCTCTTTAGTATCCCATGGGCCTGACAACCCACTTCTTCAATCCAGCTCCCAAGCTAACCAGCTACACAAATAGGTATGGCTATGGATACAAGTTCAGGTACAGTGACATGAAGGTATGGAAAATAGCTCAATGAGTGTGTGAATGATGATGGAGTGATTGAATGAATCATGGAAGGAATGATAGGAAAATGAAATAAGTCCAAACAATATGTATACATGTCCCCAAATTGACACTTGTCATGTTGGGAGCTACTTTGGCCCACTTGTCCCCGACTTTGGAACTTAGAATAAAATAATTATCCATACTTTATACTTTAAGAAATATTAATATAATATTCCTTTTTGGCTTAATCTCCCTATCTTAGCCCTTTTCCTTAACTTTTAGCCCTCCATTTCCCTATCTAGTGGAGTTTAGTCACCCATACCCTTTTATAGTGGTCGGTCTGTGCGCAACGATGTATTTTATATTAATTGATTAGGCATATACAAAAATAGGTGCACTGGCTTTTAGAATCTAGGCTCTCTAGCCTAACTCAAAACATAAGCCTCCTAGATTATAATAACTGGCTCACCATCCTATAAAACACAACATATACACAAAGGCTCACTAGCCTCTGTTAGGACCACGCTATGCACCTTTTTGCCTATACCTTTTGACATTATTATACCTTTCATCACTAGTATTTAGACTCACATTATCACCTCACCTGATCATTCCAAGGTATACAACGTCCTTTCTCATGATTATATGCTTAATCTGTTTTGCATAACATTTTACATTTTGGTCTTAACCATTGATTAGAAGTACATAAGTGTCTATATCTGCAGAACAGTATTCAAGACCGATGCTGAAATACAGAACTGTCCAGTTGATGCTGAAACACGGAAGCTGCTACACAGTCCGAGGATGCATATGCCGAAACACAAGAAGCTACATGGTTCGAGAAGGTAGATGCTGAAACACGAGCCCTGACAGTTAGCATTCAAGGCCGACACAGTCAAAGGACGCAATTCACGTGGCCAAACAGCCCGTGAATTGCGATACTGAAACAGCATCAGCAGCTATGAGAAGAAGCTGTTACACCAGCCGTAACAACAATGCATCATCAACTCCTGTATT
>JASDQU010306087.1:56432-68374 GCA_032191745.1 Picea mariana | reverse complement strand
TGGAAACCCAAAGTGGGAGAAAACCACATAATGCTTTTTCTTATATGTCTTGAAGAATTACATTCATTGGAAGCACCAAATTCCTTTTTTTTCCAACTGCAACTGGAAGGAGGCTCCAACCCCCTAGTTTCTCAGGGTACAACCTGAGGGAAGCTCCAACTCCCCAATTCTCTGGCTACAACCAGAAGGAGGCTACAACTGCCTATGTTCTCCGGCTACAACCAGAAGGTGGCTACAACCACATGTCCTTGCCCCGTCCAACCTCCCTGAAGTAGAAGTAGAATGATGGAACCACTGTCAAAATATCACTATGAGATATACTACTGTAAACATGTACCAATAAACCTAAACCATGCATCAACCATGCATGAACCTGTACCTCAACCTATAATCAACCTTGCTGAATTCTGGCTTATTCTAGAGAGCTAAATTATAGAGAGTGCCTTGCATGGAATATTTGTTGAATAGATCTAAAAATGTTACACATAATACTATAGATTGTACTCTAACCAACACATTTGGTCTTTCTAAATTTGGATCTTATAAAGCATCATCAATAGAATTTATCCTCCCTTGAATTCCAGCCTTCTTTTCTTCACTTTCCCTCTGAAACTCAGATTAGATATCCTTTGGTTACCTCAGAAACCTATAGATATTCAATATGCTCAAGTGTGATCTAAAATGAGAGAGCCTTGCCTCTTATTTATACTCTCCAAGTAGCTTCCTTAAAAATATCTTCTAGGTCACTTTGCCCACTTTCCTTATTTTAGGGTTAACCCACTTCTAATTTCTCCATTAAATTTATTATTTAAATAATTTATTTTTTATTCACTTTGAATTATAGTACACTCATAACTTCACTTTATTATTTACCTTCTAAAATCTCTTAAACCACTTTGACTACTTTGACCTTTTGGGGCTTCTAGATGACATATGAGGGCCCTCCAACTTCGTAAGGCCATAACTCTCAAACCGTGAGGAGTTATGTGACATTCCACATACCACCAGAAATGGAATGACATGTACTATCCATATAGAATATTATTACCTACAAATATATCAAAACTCATACCATTATCCATCAAACAAACTTGGGTCCATTACCCAAACCTGGGTTCTCCAACTTCTCATGGCCATGACTCTCTAACTGTGAGAAGTTATGTGACATTCCACATACCACCAGAAATGGAATGCCAAGAAATATCCATGTAGGATAGTTTCACTGACAAATTCACTGACCTTCATCTCATTATTCCAGAAATAAACATGGGTTCTCTAACCATACTTATAGGATAACGCAATCTGCAAAGCATCTTCCTGTGAGGGATTTCACCATAAGGGGACCACTTTGGAGTTCAACCATTTGTACTTATTATAAACCATGAAAAAACAATAATGATTCATATTTACATCAAACAAACTTGTGTCCATTACCCAAACCTTTGTTCTACCAGGATTTGTTCAAGGGTTGACATCAATGACAACCAACCTTCATCAACAAAGTGGGTATCCATCTATGCAAGTGGAAATTATTGGTCAAGTTGTCTCTCGATACTTCATGTCTACAACCCGAGGGCCTTGAGACATCATCTCCTTATTTATCCCTAGAATTGGGGATAACATCTGGCTCCTACTTGGGGACATGTACTCGTCATAGAGTGCATGAGAACTAAAACATCCACTAGTAGAACTGTGCCTACACACACTGAAAACTATTAAGAGTAGGATGGCTCAATCATCCTTTTTCCATATAATCAAAAACAAAAAATGACAACTAATATAGAAAATAATTTTTTTTATATTTTTCATGTATATGATTACAGGAGAAACATGTAAATCAATAATGCAAGTAAAGAAAAATGAAATGCAACTAAAATACCATGAGAAATAAAAATGTAGATGCAGGAAATCAAAATGACCTACCTACTTACCTGGGGCTATAGGGGCCTGAAGATAAGGTGGTAGGTGATGTCGGGTGAAGTCATACAACTAGTGCAACCATCTATTGATCACTTCATCAAGGTATCACATATTGTGTTTAATCATGCAATACCACAAAGATAAGTCGAGAACATAATAATCATGAACATAAATAGACATATAATCAATCATGAAAATAAATTGATGGAGATGGGTGGGAGGGAGGAGATCATCCTAGAAAGAGAAATCTCAATCCTGATCATCTATTAAATCTTGCATGAAGTGATAAGCACAAGCTCGATCAACCCATCTCTGAAGAGGAGTACCGTATATAGATGATGTTTCATCTTCATCTATGCACAAATATCCATTTCTTGTTGAAGACTGAGAGGAAGGAGAGATCAAAAGAAAACTACATGGCTTCCAGGGGAGGAATATAAGAGGTAAGGGACAACCTCATGTCCAATGAGAGAAAAGTGTTGCCTCTTCATCTGGGAAACCTTGTAAAAATCCTGAAGTTGAAAATACTTCACTTTGTAGAGTGAGTCTTTGATTTCTCTAGGATGGCCACATTTTGGTGTTCATCTAAATTTGTTAAAGTTTTGATATGCTTTTTTAACCATAAATAATGTCACATCATTATCACCCAACCATAGGCACTTACACATGCCACCCCCAGCATAGTAACATTTTCTTAGATAGATTATGACAAGTCTACTAGAACCAATAGATAAACCCTAACTAGAAATACCATTGTTGCAGCTACAACACAATACCAAGAGAACATACCTCTACTAATAGAAGCATACCTTTACTAAGAGAAGCACACAAGAGAGATACTAGAAAGACTAAGAATACTCCATGACAACTGCTGCACTACTCTCTCCAGACTTGTGCCTCCTTTTGATGTAGTTGTTTCTCCTTAGACTTGCACACTAGATGAGTGAGTGAGTGAATGTCTCCAAATGAGCTAAGGAACCTCCTTATTTATACTAGCTGGTGCAAGTGACTTTTCCAGGTGGGGACGACTTCTCTTTTTGGGGCCTTCTATTTATTTATTATTAATCTCCTTTGGATGACTTCTCTTCTAGGGTAATTCCACACCTGTTTAATGGTTCTCTTTCTTCCATAATATTCTACTCTAAGTACAAAAGTTATATTGGAGGTTAATCCCTCTTGCATCTACCAAAACATCAACACTCCCTCTTATATAGGGAGGTATTAACTAAGATGTTCTTCATGTAATGGTCTCAATCACATCCATCCATCTCACATGGTATGGGACAGACTCACATGGTCTTGCAGACTAGTCTATAGGTAGCATTACCATATCCACAGAGACTATCTCATGATCAAAATAGATCATGTGTAACATACCCAACCACTCTCAAGCTGGCCATGATAATCTGTAATGTACCCAACTACCCACAGGATGGCCACACTACTCCAAAAACTTTCTTCTGAACTGATCTTGAATTCTAATAACATTTAATCCAAAATCAAGCATGAAAGACCCAAATGAATTAATCAAGATCCATGCTACATCATAAAAGAAATAAAAAAATGTTCCATGCACAAAAAATAACCAACATATAGGAACATTATAAATACATATCTCAAAGATAATAAAATACACAACGGAATATACATTATACATAAAACATAGAGATCACTTATCTTTTCAAGAAAACATTCACCAACTAGCTGCAGAACAAGGACGTTCCTCCCAACCATAAAAACTAATGTTCATTTACTCTCAACAACAGGTCACCCCCGAGCCAGGGCTATGAATCCACAAGGATGGGTCCTAGGCCAAATCTAAAACAAACAACAGTTGGCTAACTAGCTCTTAGGTTTCTCAACCACACAACAAATCCGAATTTCCAGCTCTCTTTCCCCCTCATCCTGCACAACCCAAGAAATGAACACCTTTCTCTACCATGCATTCCCTTAGGCTGTTCCATTTCTCTCCAGGGCTCTAGTGCTATTGGTCAGGAAATGTCCCTAGTGGAAACTCCAAGGATTCTTAGTTGTGGATAGTTCTTTCCGAACTGACATCAATCTCATGCTCATAGGAATCCATTTCCTCCTAGAATGATCAGTAATCTATTACAACCATCTAACAACCATCTAACAACGACTCTCCTCCTCCAACCATTCATTTCCATGCTCCCCCCAAGAGCACACAAATTCAACAAGAGTGAGGAACCCAAAAATGAAAGAGTGAAAAGAATGATGAACGATGAGTGAGTGAGTGAGTGAACCCCCAAATAGACCAAAGATGGGTTTATATAATTACTTGGAAATCAAAAACCACATGGCCTTCCCCAAGAAGCTCATGTAACCCATTTTTTCCATAAAATCAATTATGGGTAAATAAAAATATAATAAAAGACTTATCCCCTCAAGCCCCCCTCTCTCATGGAATCATAGCCCCCTATGTCTTTTATCCTTTTCCATCTTACAACCATCGATGTATTTAATTAATATTTATATATGTATTACATTTCCTAGGCACTCTAGCCCCTTTTCAACTTTACCGACTCACCAGCCTAAGTCACAATTACATAATACATTATAGTTCATAAGGGTTAGAACTGGGGTGTTACATCCCCCTCCCCTTATTTATGCATTGTCCTCAATGCATAACACCATTCCAATGTTATTAACATTAAAAATCTAGGCCTTCTGGCTTTAATCCACATAGTAAATCCAACCAACTCTTATATACATAGGCACTCTAGCCTAAAATTAAACATGTATACATAGGAATTCTGACCCAAAACATGTATAATGATCTTCAAAATTTATATTTTTGGCAGCAGTTCCAACCAGCAAGATATCCTTCCCTCTCATCTTGCAAAACCCAAAGAAATGATCCCCTTTCTCTACCCTATAGCCCCTCAGGCTGTTCCACTTCTCTTCAGGGCTCCAGTGCACTCATCCGGGAAGTTTCTGAGTTGCGGCTTCTAGAACTCTAGCTGCAATGATTCCATTGGACTTTCTTCATTCCATTCCTTCATCATTGAGCTCGATGTGCCTCTGGTGTTCTTTTTTGCAAGATTCCAACTTCGATAGACAACATCTCATATGCATTATAAAAATACAATCATCATGAGATATTGTTATAATAATTTCAATCATAAATCTCAAATCTATTTTATATAGAAAAACAGAGTTTCCAAGCATGAGCTTCCAACTCATAATTTGTTTGGCTCTTGCAGCTACAGGCATCAATATTTATTATGAATTACAACAATTCCATATCCAATACCATTATTCTTGTAATTTTCTCAACCTTCAATCAACCAAACCAATTGTTAGCATAATCATGTAATAATTTGTAACTATTAATTTCTCAAATATGTTTTATATAGGAAAATAAAATTTCAAGGCATGAATTTTCTGCTCATCATGTTTGGATCTTGTAGCAACAAGAAGTTTTCTTATGTATGGGCTTGCATCCCTACCACATCCAAGACCATCCTCCCTACAATTTCCTCAACCTTTCATTCGAACACACAAACTGTTAGCATAACATAGCAATTTGTAATTAATAATTTCTGAAATTTATTTTATACAGGAAAAATAAAATTCCGAGGCATGAATTTCCTGCTCATAATGTTTGGCTTTTGTAGTTGTAGATATCAGTCTTCCTTTTGGGCTTACATCCCTGCCATATCCAAGACCATCCTACCAACAATTTTCTTCAACCTTCACTCAAACAAACAAGTTGTCAATATCATGCATATGTGTATTTTCATGGCAACCATTACAAAAATTAACAAAGTGATCTCAGAATAGTTTACAACAATAATTCAATCACTTCCATTAATCCAACTATTAACTGGAATGAATCCATCATTATTTACACATGTATTATCAACCAATATTTTCTTTCTTCTATCTGCCAATATTTCTATCACTCTGTTCCCTTGACAAACATTTCCCATAATTTATCATTATATAACTACTCTTACCTGCAACTTTCTTGTTGCATTATCTAACAGCTCCTGAATTGTTTCCAACTTCTTGAGTTAGAAATACTCACATAATTTCAACTGTTATCATAATCATTTCTATTTTATATAATTTATACATGCATTCACCAAAATGCATTCAATAATTCCTGTAATACCACTTGTAACATTTTTTATAGCTCCAAAAAGTGATCTCATAATTGTAACAAACAATGATCCAATCATCTTCAACTAGTATTCATATTAAATATAATGCAACTATCCATCATTATGTATTTTCAACACCACATGATTTTAATAATGAAACAATTAATTACTATATAAAATAATAATCGATGCTCCAATACCCATGGCCACATCTACAAAATGCATCCATGCATTGACTACATAATACCACATAACTATGTCATGCATTCCACCATGATAATTTGGAAGGTCTGGCCAATGCCTCAACACATCATCCACAAACTTCCTATTGCTTGCCTGACTATTTGGATACCTTCCTTTTCAACCCAAACACAACACCAATAATATAATTCTTAAGTGCTCTTTAGTGTTGGCAAAGAGGTTGCAGTCCAAACATCAGATACACAATAGATACCATTGATCACTCACATAGCGCTATATCCCTTCCATATCCAACCATATTATGGTCTCACACATGACTAGCTCTATGGATATTCATTGTTATAGAAGGAGTATGATCCATATTATTTTCGGCATGAAATGAGAGTGGAGATATAATAAAGAAATGTACAAATATATCTTGAATATCCAATAATATAATAGAAATGTATCAGAGATGCAACCATAAACACTAAGATACAGTAATACACAATTTTCTATTAATGAGCGAAAATGTACAAAGACTGTAAAAATACAGAGTGAAAGACTCGCTATAATGGTGGCAACTTATCTTTGAGAAGAGATGTGTCCGCTACTCACATTCTCAAGAAGATGATTTACAATGAGGCTGTAAAGGAATTTTTAACATAAAGAAAATCCAAAACCCTAACCTCGGAAGATGAAACACCAATAGTTTTGTGGACCCCGTTTTGGGTAGTTTGGTGTATCAACTTCCCAGGGGCATAACTTTGGCATACGATCTCTGTTTGGGGCACACAATAGCTCGTTGGAAAGGTATATCAAAGGAATACACATTTTTCCATCAGACTCTAATTTAGTCTATAGTCTAATTGTGGCAAGCTCTAAAAACGCTTTTTAGGGCCTCAAAACAGCCCCTAAAGTTGTCTTTGGCCATTACATATCGATTTAAATATTGAAAAATCAACTGAGGGAATTTATTAACTCAATTCCCTTCAACATAGAATCAACAAATGCATACTTGGATGGTTGTTATCAACCTACTTGATGCTACCTAATCAAATGGTATTTGTAGAAGCTCGCAAACTTTCTCCTTCATTATTTTGATCACCATTCCTACCACCCTCATGGGTCTTCACATAGATGGAAATCATAAGCAACAACAACATCCACATATTTAACCATGATATATCATTTTTCCCAAATACATAATCCATAATTAGTCATACTCAATTTCCATAACATCATCATTTCATAATAACATACTATTCTAAGTTCACAATCATGTTATATGCATATCCAATCATGTGCATATGCACAATTACACATTCATATGCACCAAGCATTCACTGTCAGCATGCCTACTAATGCATATGAATTTTAACTTCATTTTATGCCTCATGCACTCTAGTGGATTTCTATTTCAATTCACTTATATATTTATTTATTTATGTTGTAGCTGGTTGTCCTTGAATTCCTTCAGATCCTTGTTGCCTTGTGTGCTCCCATTTTTCTCATTTGCATTATTTTTCCTTGGCCTAAATACTTTCCAGCCAAGTTTCACTTGGCCATTCTGCAATCCAACCAATGTACTCAATTTGTAGCAGCTCCTTTTGGGTATTCATATCCAACTTTACCTTTATGAAACATTCCATCACCCTAGAATGAAGTAGATCAAACATTCCATCACTCTACTACCACAACATTCTTGAATCAAATACTATTACTCCTAGTTGTCCATTAGACTACTTCTTTCACACTTAAGATTTTCAACTGTCTACACCTTTGTTCCTTTAAGGATAGGAAGTCATAATTTTCCTTTCAATGCCCATTACTGACATTCTTCACCTGCTAGCTTCATGTCTTATGTGAGGATTCTTGATTTTGTATTTGTAATTCATTCAGATCCTGTAGTTGTTGACTAATACTTTTGTTCCACTATTATTGAATTCTTTATCCACTTTTCATTACTTTCTCTGTAGTTATTTGTTTCCTCAACCAACTTCTACAATATCTGTCATGCTTCCATGACTATGATATCCAATCCTAGACTAGAATTGATCCAATTAAATCTCTAATCCTGCCAAATCTGCAAGCAACCATTTTTGTTAAAATTGTACATATTATAGACATCTGCCAATTAATTCTACATGTACTTTTTATGCTTAATTCATGAAGAAATATATCATGATTCTCAAAATTATAACAATTCGATGTTATTCTTCTCTGAGTATTTTTTTTAATGATTAGTCCCATGCCCCAATCCTATCTCCGAGCGCAAAGTTATGGCTCCTTGAAAAAGTTGCTTTCACCCTTTTTGTGCAAAGAGAATATTGTAGTGGCAATGGAATGGTTGTGTGTCAATCTTGTCAAATTATTCCACAAGCCCTTTGAAACCAGTACAAAATTTGAATTCTACACAGGCGCTTCCTTCAACCCACTTTCCTTGTGACCACGTCTTGAAACCACAGGCTTATCCACTCTAAGCGATGTTTCTTTAACACTTTTCTCTTTATTATTCTACACAGGACCTCGTTTGAAAGTGTTCGCGGGCTTGTTCACTTCTAGGCCCTTCACACCTCTAATAAACCCCTTTACCTTATCAAGAGACCAATGCTCGGAACCAAGTCATCTAGACTTCAGCCTTCAACCATTCTCCCTTTTCGATCTTCCATTTTTCCTGGAGTAAAATTTTGTTGAATTACTTACATCATCTCCATTAGTAGATCAGATGGTTGAGATTTAATCTCCCATGGGATGGATGATCCTGGCTTCCCCGCTTCAATTAAATCAACAATCATGTCTTAACCCAGTGTTGAGATAGACGGTCCATATTTATTTCGAGACTTCGACGCTCTGGGACTCTGGGATAACAAAAATATTGAGTCATTCAACTTCCTCGAAGTGAAACCTACCAAAGGGGTCATAAAGTGACGATCATCTCTTATTGTCAGTTAACACCTCCCCTTACACTATCCTTCCACTAGCTTAATCCAATGGTTATGAATTAATAAGATGGATGATCCTTATTCACTTTGGGACTTTGACACTCTGGGACTCCAGGATATCACAACTCCCAAGTTGTTCAACCCCCTCAGAGTTATACATGCCGAGGTGGTCATAAAGTGTATGCGACCAGTGGTTGCTGGTTAACATTCCTGCTTACTCTATCCTCCCACTTCTTCATTGAACGACCAAGAAGGATCCTACCAGATATTGATCTATGGTTATTAGGACTTCGACACTCCAAGACTCCGGTATATTACAACTCTCTAATTGTTCAACTCCCCCATAGTTATACATACCGAAGTACTTATGCCCTCCTTCCAATGCTCGATCCAACGGTTGAGAAAAGTCCCAAAGGGATCTTCGATCGATGGTTTGTGTGAATTCACTACTACAACCTTAGACACTTCCTCTAACAATTATTTTGGACATTCTCGGAGGTTGTAATCCCAGAGATGACATGGAATGTTGATGTCACCTATGGTGATGTGGACCCATAGTATGTGTTCCATGTGTCACTCCAAAATGGACATGTTGGGGTCCAAAAGGCCCTAAATTCACGTGACACATGTCCCCATATGACACCCTTGCCACGTAGCATAAGACACATAGTCAACCAAATAGATGTTCCGCATTCACCCACTCTAGATATGACGACCTGCGTAAACTCGCGACTGCGGATTTTCACTTCGTATCTTTGACACTTCTCAGCTTCGACACTTAATGGCTTTGCCTAGTCTCCAGTAGTTGTCGAAATGACAAAGTTATGGAGTCCCGAAACTTCTCTATCCTTTTACTTCTGATGTAATGACTGATATTTCTCCTGAATGTTTCCTTCGATATGACGGTTGGTGAGATTTCAGGGCTTCGACACTTCAGGACTCTGGGATACAATGACTCTCGAGTAGTTCAATTTCCCCTAGATTTATACCTGATGAAGTGGTCATAAAGAAATGATGACCAATTAATTTTGGTTAACACCTCTTCTTACTTCATCCTTCCACTAATGTTAGATCCGACGATTAGCATTACTTCCAAAGTTCTTCCCTCGATCTAATGGCTGGTGGGATTTCACGACTTCGACCTTCGGGATTTCTATGACTCAAACTTCTTTACATCTATAGAGTCAATGCTGGATGACCACAATCAACGACAAAGATTTCACCCAAACTTACTATCCGATTGGATGGTCAACAATATTTCACAACTTCAGCCTTTGGCATTTCATGCTTCTGTCCTACCTCCCATGATAATCACCGAAGTGGGGAAGTTCCATAGTTTTCTATCTCCTACTTGCTTTGATCAATGATTGACGTTCAACCAATTCGATCAGACACTTCCTGTTTATTTGAATCCTGATCTAACGATCTAGAGCTTCCTTGATTCAACAGTTGTGATCGCTCCCAAAATTCAAAAGGGAACGATCACGATTCCATGATCTTTTACAAGGATATCTGTCTGCACGACACTCTAGCTTCTGCATGATTCCTGCTATGCTATCTCTCTTGAGATTTCGTTCAACCTTTCCAAAGGTATTAACACTACGTTCTCTGAACCTGTGCAACCTAATATGCTACCTATCCCGAGATTTAGGTTTATATTGGATTCCCTACACCTCACACTATGACAACCATTAAGAAAATAAGAACTTTCAACCTTCCAAGTCAAACTCAACTCTGCAACTCTATAGATCGAACCCATTGAACTTCTCATACAATCCTGAATTATTTCAACTCGAATCCCCCCCCCCCCTTGAATTTAGGGATATTTATCTCTAATATTTTCATTTTCCCCCAAATTTACACAGTTTGAAATATGTGATAATGAATTTCTCAAATTCACACTCGTTCTGGCACATACTATCTTGGTGTTTTAACTAGAAGCTCTGATACCAATATGTAACATACCCAACCACCCTTAGGTTGGCCACGGTAATATGTAATGTACCCATCCACCCATAGGACCCATCCACCCATAGGATGGCCACTCTACTTAAAAACTCGCTTCTGAACTGATCTGGAATTCTAATAACATTTAATCTGAAATCAAGCATGAAATACCTACATGCATTAATCAAGATTCATGCTACAACAAAAAAGAAATAAATAACACGCCATGCACAACAAATAACCAATAGACATGCACATTATAAATACATATCTCATGGATACTTAAATACACAACGGAATATACATTATATAGAAAACACAAAGAACACTTATCTTTTCAAGAAAAACTTCACCAATTGGCTGTAGACCAAGGTGTTTAAACACACACTAACACTGAGAGGGGGGGGTGTGAATCAATGTCTGAAACTTTTGACTACTTTTCACACTTTCATAGATTAACTGAATTAACTGAATAAGATATATGAAACTCAATTAATTATTCACAAACATGTGTAACAAAAATTGTATGAAGTAGATAAAATATCTTTCTTTTATTTATTTAACTTGCATGAATACAAATAAAACCATTCCTTTAATATCTTCAAATTCAACTGAATATGAGAGATCCAACTCTCTGATACAAGACCTATCTTGTAGTTCTCATATCCAACTGAGAAATGAAGAATCCAACCCTCATAACAAGATCCATCTTGTTGATCTCAGATCCAACTGAGATGTGAGGAATCCAACCCTCATAACAAGGCTCAGCTTGTAAACATGCACCAACCTGATAGAATGAACTTCCATTCAATCCATTATATAT
>JASDQU010306087.1:8870-47104 GCA_032191745.1 Picea mariana | reverse complement strand
AATGTTATATCAATGTAGAATTATTATCCAATAATGAGCAGTAAGAAATAAACAATCACACACATACATAGTACACCATTGTTTTATGTGGAAACCCAAATCGGAAGAAAACAACATAATGTTTTTTCTTATATGTCTTGAAGAATTACATTCATTGGAAGCACCAACTTCCTTTGTTTTCCATTTGCAACTGGAAGGAGGATCCAACCCCCTGGTTTCTTAGGCTACAACCCGAGGGAAGCTCCAACTCCCCAATTCTCTGGATACAACCAGAATGAGGCTACAACCCCCTATGTTCTCTGGCTATAACAGGAAGGTGGCTACAACCACCTGTCCTTGCCCCGTCCTGCCACCCTGAAGTAGAAGTAGAATGATGGAACCACTATCACACTATCACTATGAGATATACCCCTATAAAACTGTACCAATAAATATGAACCATGCATCAACCATGCAGCAATTTGCACCTCAAACTGTAATCAACCTGTACCATACACAAGTGCATCAACCATGCACCAACCTGTACCAAACAAATTGTAATCAACCTGTACCATAAACAATTGCATCCAACCATGTAACAAGTATGTACCAATCATGTGTCAACTACTCATCAACTATGACTCATCAATATGTACCAACATCATCAACTATACACCTCATGTATGTTCCAACTCATCAACTACTTGTCTCAACCATGTACTCAACATGTACCTCAACCAAAAGCCCTCATCAATTTCATCATCCAAATCTGATTTGTAGCTTTGTAATAGACCTGTTGTATATGATCACATTCCTATAAACCTTCCTTAACTTTGACAACAAGAGACTAGAATTTTCATCAAACTTTTCTTTAGTCTCACATGCCTAGTTTTGGATTAGTCAACAACCCTAACTTGAAGTAATAATAACTTTGAACCTGTAATGTATAAAGATCTGAAACTGATAGACAATTTTCTTCAGTGTTTTTAATGCTATTCCTCTAGGTTTCAGTGTTTTTTATGTGAAAATGGTGAGATGACATGTAAATAACATACCTTAGAAAGCACCATCAAAAGAATTTATCCTTGCATTTCGGCCTTCTTTTCTTCACCTTCCCTCAAAAATTCGGCTTAGATATCCTTGGTTACCTCAGAAACCTATAGATATTCAATATGCTCAAGTGTAATTAAAATGAGAGCGCCTTGCCTCTTATTTATACTCTCCAAGTAGCTTCCTTAAAAACATCTTCTAGGCCACTTGGCCCACTTTCCTTATTTTAGGGTTAACCCACTTCTAATTTCTCCATTAAATTTATTATTGAAATAATTTATTTTGTATTCAATTTGAATTACAATACACTTGTCACTTCACTTTATTATTTACCTTTTAAAAAATCTTAAACCACTTTGACTACTTTGACCTTTTGGGGCTTCTAGATGACTTATGAGGGTCCTCCAACTTCGTAAGGCCATAAATCTAAAACCGTGAGAAGTTATGTGACATTCCACATACCACCAGAAATGGAATGACATGTAATATACATATATAATATTATTACCTTCAAATATATAAAAAATCATACCGTTATCCATCAAACAAACTTGGGTCCATTACCCAAACCTGAGTTCTCTGACTTCACATGGTCATAACTCTCTAACCGTGAGGAGTTATGTGACATTCTACATACCACCATAAATGGAATGACAAGAACTATCCATCTAGGATAGTTTCCCTGACAAATTCATTGTCCTTCATATCATTATTCCATAATTAATCATGTTAACTCCTCAAATAAATCAGTAGATTTGTTTGATTTTTAGACGATAGGTTGGTCCCTAAATTTGATTTCTAAATTTCTATAGATAGGTTAGAGACTCTGTTATTCCAAAATAATCTCAAAAGTCATGTTGATTTTGGTTCGGTCAAGAAGAAAGCAAAATATTTGGTTTCGGTGGTTTAGGCGAGCCTCCAGTGTGCTCATTAACCACCAAAAGTGTTCATTTTCAGCAGATAAGGGGTCGAGGCAGAAGGCATGAAACCACTGAAAGTATTTGAAGGGGAAAAAAGAAAGCTCATGCTTTCACACAAGCTAGATGTCAAAAATCATTGCAATGATGAGGAATACAACCGCCGAAAGCTCGCATCGTGGGAGATGATGCTCATTCGTGATGTTCACCCGAAAGGTTTGAAGCACCTGTGTATTATCCATTGTATTAATCATTTCAAATCCACACAGAGCGGTTATTGATAGGTATGATTGTACGGGGTTCCCTCCATTTCAATGGTAAGTACGCCAATCATCATTACCAGGTTTTTCCTTCATCTGTAAACTCAATGAGTTACAATGAATCCCGAATATCCCTGAAGATAATCACAAGTCCGCGATCTTATCAGTAAAGCATATTTTCAAAATTCTGATCCTGCGTTATCTGGCGATTGTCGAAGTGTCTCCAAGTTCAGCAGGCATCTCGACTCAAATAAATCTAGGCGGATTATTAGGTAAGATCGGAAACCGTTCTCTTTCAAAGTTTCAGAAATTCAATTACCCCCGAAAAGATGAAGTTTCGGCATCTCTCAGCTAGATTGTCATCCGAGTTTGGGATGGTGTTTTAGTGAGTTCATTAATCATATGCTTTGTCATCCGATTTCACTGGTTTTTTGCATAAGTGGTATCGACTATATTCCTACTTCCCAGAACCTTTACCTCCCGAACATTTTTTATCCCCCACAGTTTCAGGTACAGTCGGTATTGAGTCATGTCAAAAGTAAGTCCTGCTTTAAGGTCTGAGGTGGATGGCATGTGGTATTTTGAAGATCATATAGAGGTTGCAGAGTGTTTCAAACAGGTCGGAGTTTTCACATATTGTGAAAAATTGACAACCTTTCACCAACAAGTTGCTGAAGCATTTGCCCTCTCATATGATGGAAGGATTGCAAAAATAGGCAGGGAAGAGTTCATTATAGATGAAGCATCTATTGTCGAATACACAGGGTTATCCAAAACAGGGAACTGCTGGTTTAAAACCTCTTCACCTTCAAATGTTGATTTCAGGTTCTATCTATTACCAGTCCATAAATCTTTGACTTGGAAGAAGGACATTCCCATGTCCTATCTGGAGCCAAAGTGGCAGTTACTGCTAAAGACGATTTTGGTATATATCACCTGTGAGGGGCATTATAACAGGGTTATGTATTACCATTTTAAGCTATTGAACCACTTCACAGGCAGAGAACACTTAAACCTACCTTATAGTGACTCTAATTCAGAGCAAGGGATGGAAAAAACATAGGATAACTTGCAGATCAAACAGGATGCAAAACTGAAGATAAATATACCTCCATCAAAGCCTTCAGAAACACACATGCAATCAGAGGCAGAGGCTTCTTCAAGCAGGCCTAAGAAAGGTAAAACAAAGAAAATCAACATTCTTCTACAAGAGATTTATGAGATGGAAGTACTTGAGAGGGTAATCAAAAAGGAAAAAACAGACCTCACAGAGAGAAACGTTGAACTGTTCAAAGAGAATCAAACTCTTAAAGAAAAACATGATACAATCAAAGATAGAAACAGAGAATTAATTAGAGAAAATATGAAATTATACAAGCAGCTCAGGATTTTGAGGCTCAAGCTAAAGGAGTTTGAAACACCTGAAGAAAAACAAACTGGTTTGGATACTTTGGCTAATTTAGCCAGAACTATAATAGATGTAACAGATTTCCCTACACAGTCAGCAAAGGTTTGAAGGTCTACTCGAATCAAGGCTACAGTATCTAAGAAAGTTTGAGTGCTAAAAGAGGTTTCAGAACAGTCATTTTTGCAATTTTGAAAATCTTCAAAGATTTACTTTCGGTGGTTTAGGCGAGCCCACCGTGTGCTCATTAACCACTGAAACAGGCACTTTCGGTGGATAAATTGCCCAGAAATCTTCCCAGGCAACCACCGAAAGCCTGTGTGTCCAGAATTAAAACGAGTTTTTACACAGGTCAGGGATTTTTGATATGAAAAGATTCAGAACCTTTTCCAATGCATGTCTAATGAATTATCAGACCCACCTCAGTAGTTATTTTTGAAATATGATGGAAAAAGGAGTTATTTCAAAGGTCTATGGACAATTTATGTTGAACAGAAAGGCAGGATACTTTGCCACATCAGCAAACTCGACTTGGTTTCCATTTGAGAATTATCATCTAGCCTTGGAAGGCTATTCTACACTGCACCAACAGTCAACAGAGGAAAATTAGGGATTCACCTCATTTTGAGGAAGCATCCCACTTATTTTGCAACAGATTTCAACTTGCTATTTTTAGTTGATTTGATCCATGTTTTTAGGATCAAAGAATTGCTTTGTAATGCTATAAATATTAGAATAGAACATGAACTAGGGGTTCGATTTTGGATGCTACCATGCTGCTACTGTAACAAAAAGACTTATTCTTATTATATGAAAGATTTCAAGCTTCCCTCAGTTGTGTTGTCAGATTTTTCTCTCCTGTCTCTGATATCTTGTGAATGAATGTTCTTTGTTAATGCTCATTCAATCTGTATATGACTGTCATCTCATATGTTGATTGATTAAGTTGATAATCATAAGATATTTCTTTAGTTATTAAACCCATTCTGCTTGTTTTATATGAGTATAATCTGGTTCAATAGCTAGTTTCTCTCCCATTTAATCAAACCTTGTCTGACTGCATTGCTAGAAGGCCTTGTGAGATTTTATATTCCTAGAAAGTCTTGAAAACACAGTCCAGTCCTTAGATATTCATCTTGATCCAAAAAAACACATCATTAATAAGAAAATATTTCCCAAAAAGAGTTAGTTACCAGGCATCTCTGCCTTATAGCCTAGGAGAGTTTCCTGGAGTGATAACAAATTGGCGCCGTTGCCGGGGAGAGGAGATCGAATCTCAGCTTCTCTTGGAGATGACATAGATCTAGTTCTTGATGATAGATAAGAAATAGACACTATCAGGATGTACATTTTCTATCTGGCGACTCCATTGACAAAGTGGCTCCCAAAAGAGCTCACACCAGGGCAAGCCCAGAAGGCCCATTGACATTAGTTCCTGATCCAGAGAAGATCATCAGCAAGGGCAAAGTTTTGCAAAGACAAGATTATGGATCTACAAGTGCAATTGATTCAGGTATTCCAATTGATACTCATTCTTTCATATCTGAAAAGTCTTTGGTTGAATCCCCTGCTGAAACCCAAAATCCCCAAGAAATAAGAAATTCATCTCAAGTTTCTAAAGTAGAAGAACCTTCTTTTTCTTCTAACATCACTGATTCTGTCCTTGAGGTTGACATTTCATCCCATCCAAAAGAATTAAATACTGAATCCTCCCCATAGAAAGAAGATTCCTCTTCATCTCCTTTGGATTCATCACCTAGCGAACCTTCAAAAGGTGTTTTACACACTTACACCAATCTGCCTGTCCTTGAAGAAATCCTCCATGATCTGTCCTCTAAAGGAGAAGAAAATTTAGCATTGTTGCTGGGTCAATTTTATAAAGCCTCTTACTTTCCACCTACTTCTGAAACTTCTGCTCAGGGTGAAGTAAGACAGCCATTCTTTTCTAACTCAGGCAACTCATCTCCTCCATCATCTCCTCCGAGTTCCTTATCTCCTCCATTATCTCCAGCAAGTCCCTCGTATGTGTCAACCACCAAGACTGCTATGGCTGCCCCTTTGACCAAGATGGAACAGATCTTGGCAAACATATATTCCCCACTTGTCTTTCCAAACCCCCTGTTTGCCATGCCAACAGGTTATTATCAGAAATACATGCCAAAGTTTACAGGAGCAGGGGAGTATACAGCTGAAGAACACATTGAAGCATTTTATGCTTATGCAGAAAACATAAATATCTCAGAAGAAGATGTGTGGACCAGAGGTTTTGTGCAAAGTTTGGATGGCCAAGCCCACAAGTGGTTCAAAGAGCTACCAGCAAATTTGATCATTGGCATTGAACAACTAGATGAGGTATTCCTGAAACACTGGGGAGAAAGAAGAGATCTGTTATACTGCATTTCTGAATTTGGAAATTTGAAGAGAGCAGATGGAGAATCGGTCTCGGACTTTATCAAGAGATTCAATAAAATGTTTGGTAAGATCCTGGAAGAGATTAAACCAAGTGATGCATCAACAAAGATCACATTCTCTGCTACCTTTGATGCAGACTTTTATCTTATCCTAAGAGAAAGATGATCAACCACACTTTCTTTAATGCAAGATGTTTCTCTCGAGGTTGAGTCCAACATTACAGCATCACAGAAGCTCAAAGGAAGGGCTGAAAAGAAGAAGGTTGTTGTTGACCCCTCCTCGTCTTCTAACAGTAAAATGGAAAAGATGGCTAAAATGCTGGAAAGTCTGACTTCCGAAATGTCTAAATTGAAGATCCAAAATCAGCAACCAGCAAGAGCGAAAGAACCAAATACTTTCGCCCCTAGAAATCCAAACACTTTTCCTTATAGAAGGAATAACCCACAAGCTCAGATACTTCAAAGAGACAGAAATCTAGGTGATGAGCAGAGGATTAGACCACCTCTTCAGAATGTAGTGTTGGATGAAGAGCAATAGCCATCTCCCGATGAAATTGAGGATGCCGATGAGATAAACTGCTTTGGTGATGAGAATGAGTCTTCATTCTTGACACAGGTAGATTATGAAGAAGCTATGATGGATCAACAAATCCAAGAGGCAAGTGCTGAAGGGGCTGTCTACTTCACAGATGATCAAAAGGGTTACAACTTAAGGTCAAAGAAGAATGCTGCCCCTAAAACACCCATTGCTGCTCCTGTGGAGGACAAAGAAGATTCTGCTCCTGTAAAAAGTAAAGAGGTTACTTCCAATTAGCCTCCAGCAAAACAGCAAAAGAAACAAACTCAGATCCCAGTCAAGGAACAAGTCAGTCTTAAGGCTCCTTCGAATGAGGTAAAACTTTTAGACAGACCATCCCTCTCTTTCAATTTTGAATCTGAAATTCAAAAGGTTAAGATACCCATGCCTTTAACTGAACTCATGAAGAATGAAGCCTTTAAAGCACCCATCTTAAAGTCTCTTGAGCCTAAGACCTCTCCGTCAGATGATTTTGTCAATCTACAAGATGATAAGCCTAAAGTGACCATAGGGCCCATGATAGAAGACCGTGATGATTCTTGTCCACCATTTTACATATCCTTAAATGTCTATGACAAAATCCTTCACAATTGTCTGCTTGATTCTGGGGCATCACATAACCTTATGCCAAAGGCTGTGATGGATGAGCTTGGTCTCAAAGTCACTAAACCATATCAATACCTTTTCTCCTTTGACTCTAGAAAGGTCAGATGTCTTGGCCTCATCAAAGACATGGTCATAAACCTTGCTCAGCTACCAATGAGGAGCATGGTTATGGACGTGGTGGTTGCTGATATTCCACCTAAGTTTGGGCTGTTGTTGTCTCGTTCATGGGGAAAGAGATTGGGAGGTACATTACAGATGGATCTGTCCTATGCTACAATTCCAGTGTTTGGTGGGGAGATGAAAAGACTTTATAGGGAAAACTAGCTTGCTTATATCATCAACGATGGAAATAATTCCGTCAATCATCCTATCTATGCTGTGGATATGGATTTTGGTTCATGCATCCTTCAGATTGATGATGGGAAATCAACTCCTATGCAGCTTGTGAAGCCTATTGAACAACAGGATGAAGGTGAAAACATTGCAGTCTGGACTATGTACTTTGATGGGGCCAGCACTAGAGACTCAGCAGGTGCCGGAGTAGTGCTGATCTCTCCTTCAAAGGAGACCATATCCTTGTCATTCAAACTCGACTTCAGAACCACTAACAACATAGCAGAGAATGAGGCTCTGTTGTTGGGATTAAATTCAGCAAAAGAGATGGGGATAAAAGGGTTGAAAGTATTTGGAGATGCAGACCTCATTGTGCAACAGGTAAACAACACATTTCAGGCTAAACATGTCAGGTTAAAAGCTTACAGAGATGAGGTATGGAAGCTGTTTTTGAAATTTCATACATACCAAGGGATATGAATCAGCTCGCTGATTCTCTTGTTGTTTCAGCCAACACATTCATTCCACCCATGCCCCCTAAGCTCATCTATGAAATTCAAGTAAAATATCGACCCTCCTTACCTAATAATGTCAAATATTGGAAATTTTTTGAAGATGATGAGGAACTTAGAAGATTTCTCCAAGTGGTAGATGAGTTTTCTAATCTGCACATTGATCAACAGAATCTTAATGAGGAAGAATTACATAAACCTGGGCTAAAGAAGAAGTTGGGCCAGCATGATATCGTTTAGTTACCAAACAAATACATACCTCGAGGTTTGGTACCCCTGGAGAGGCTGTTCGATCAGAATAATGTCCCTTATCAGCTAGACAAAAAGGAGAAAGACCCTGCTATTCAAGAACATAACATAGGAGGTAAAAGCCAACCCAAGTTTATCAATTTGTCTTCTAACTTGACTGCTGATGAGAAGTCAAAATACTGTAGTGTTTTGAAGGAATTTTCCGATGTGTTTGCTTGGAAATATAGTGATTTAAAGACTTATGATCCTGATATTATTCAGCATAAAATACCTCTTGAAAAAGAAACTATTCCTTTCAAGCAAAAACTCAGGCCTATCATTCCTCTCCTGCTGCCAGTGATTGAGAGAGAAATTAAAAAACTCTTAGATGCCAAGATCATAGTTCCCTTGAGATATTCAAAATGGATTGCCAATATGGTGATCATGAGGAAGAAGAATGGTGAAGTCAGGTTGTGTGTAGACTTCAGAAACTTAAACAAATGCTCTAAGAAGGACAACTATCCTCTCCCTAAGATGGAACACTTGCTGCAGAGGATCTCAGGGGCCAAGGTCATGTCTTTTCTTGATGGCTTTTCTGGTTACAATCAGATTTCTGTTCACCCTGATGACCAGGAGAAGACTGCATTCACCACTCCTTGGGGTACCTTTATGTACTCCAAGATGCCCTTCGGACTAATGAATGCCGGGTCCACATTCCAAAGGGCCATGGATATAGAATTTGTGGGAGAAAAGGACAAATTTGTCCTCATATACCTTGATGATATTACAGTGTATTCCAGTAGCCATGAGGAGCATATGAAACATCTGAAAAGAGTGTTCTTGAAATGCAGATAGTTTGGGATCTCATTGAACCCCAAGAAATCTCAATTTGCTCTAAGGAAGGGGAATCTCTTAGGCCACATCGTCTCAGCAGAAGGTGTAATGATTGATCCAGCACGAGTGGAGGCAATCCAAAAGCTATCCTTGTCGAGGTCAAAAAAGGAAATTCAGTCACTGCTTGGCAAGATAAATTTTGTCAGAAGGTTTGTGCCCAATTTTGCTGAATTGGTCAAACACATAAAATGCATGCTGAAGAAAGGGTCTGAGATTAAATGGATGGACAGTGCAAGAAACTCTTTTCACGATATCAAGCAAGCGATCGTTGAATCTCCAATTCTAATCAGCCCAGATTATAGTAAGACTTTCTACATCTTTTCTTTTGCTTCTTACGACATAGTTGCAGCAGTCTTGCTTCAGAAAGACGATGAAGATTTTGATCATCCCGTGGCATTCTTCAGCAAGACACTAAGGGATGTGGAACTAAGGTATGACCCTATCGAGAAACAAGCTTATGCACTCATAAAAGCTTTAAAGTCATTTAGAATTTATATTCTTCACTCAAAGGTCATCGCATATGTTCCCTCATCTTCTGTAAAAGATGTTCTGACTCAGCCGGATATTGACGGAAAGAGGGCGAGATGGATTGCAAAGATGATTGAGTTCAATATTGAAGTAAAGCCCACCAAGCTGGTAAAATGCCAGGGCCTTGCCAAGATCTTAGTGGAGGAAAATCATAAACTGCTTGATATTAATTTCATAGCAGAAATTTTAGAAAATTCACAAACATTTTTGGCAGCAGAAGGGCAGAAGGACAGTCAGCAAGTGGCAGAGAACTTGACTTCTTGTGAGTGGTATTCTGGCATCATACATTTTCTGCAAAAGCTTGAAGTTCCTCCCAAACTCAGCTTGACTCAAGCTCAGGCTCTCAAGCTCAGGGCTATCAAATTATGCATTTATAATAATTAGTTGTATTGGAGGGACCCTACCGGGCTACTTCTCAGGTGTTTGGATAAGGAAGAGGCTGTCGAGGTAACACATCAGTTCCATTCATCTATCTATGGTGGTAATCACTACTGGAAGACTACTGCCCATAAGATCTTAAGGGCCGGATACTATTGGCCTTTCCTCTTCGCAGATGTGTGCGCATTTGTTAAATCCTATGACAAATGCCAAAGATTTACCGGTAAGCAACAACTGAAATCTTTACCCCTGAGGCCAATTGTGGTAAATGGATCTTTCCAGTAGTGGGGTTTTGATTTTATCGGTGAAATAAATCCTTCATCCAGTGGTCAGCACAAGTGGATTTTGGTAGCTACCGATTACTTCACGAAGTGGATAGAGGCGATCCCCACCCAGAATGCTACACACCAGGCAGTCATGAAGTTCCTCTATGAAAATATTTTGAGCATATTTGGATGTCCCAAGAGGTTGGTGGAAGATAATGTAGCAGTGTTTAAATCAGAAGCATTGGTGGACATGTGTGAATCAATGGGCATTCATCTCGTACATTCAACTCCCTACTATCCTCAAGGTAATGGCTTGGTTGAATCGTCAAATAAGAGCTTAATCAAAATCATAAGAAAACTGTTAGAAGAAAATAAAAGGAATTGGGATTCCAAACTGAAATTTGCTCTGTGGGCAGACAGAGTAACTGTTAAAAAATCCATAGGAACTTCCCCATTCAAGTTGGTTTATGGGACTGATGCTATCTTTCCCGTTCAGTTAGTGTTGCCTGTGGCTAAGTTCTTTCAGGAAGAGAAGACTGAGCAAAATGACATGGTAAGAAGGATGCTGGACTTGGTGGAACTGCAGCAAGCTCACGAATAGTTAGTAGATAGGTCAGAAGCACATCAGATGCAGATTAAAAAGACATTTGACAAAAAAGCGAAGGTGGACAGTTTTCAGATCGGTGACTGGGTTCTAAAGTGGGATGCTCTTCGACAGGAAAAAGGCAAGCATGGAAAATTTGATTCTTTGTGGACAGACCCTTTTATGATCACTCAGGTGCAAAAGAATAACACTTTCATTCTGCAGAATATGGAGGGTGAGGAAGTGTTCAGTGGCCCGGTAAACGGGCGATTTCTAAAACTTTATTTCATCTAAGGCTACAAAGCCTAGACATTGTAAATAGTCTTAGTTTTTTATTTTTCAATAACTCCATGCCCAATGGAACACTAGCAGATAGTTTAGTTTTTAGGTTCTTTTCCAAGAAAGGCATTGATTCTATGGTTCTTGAAACCTCGCAGGGAGGTGTTCATCCCCAATAGGAGCCAGTGTTAACTCCTCAAATAAATCAGTAGATTTGTTTGATTTTTAGACGATAGGTTGGTCCCTAAATTTGATTTCTAAATTTCTATAGATAGGTTAGAGACTCTGTTAGTACAAAATAATCTCAAAAGTCATGTTGATTTTGGTTCGGTCAAGAAGAAAGAAAAATATCAGGTTTCGGTGGTTTAGGTGAGCCTCCAGCGCGCTCATTAACCACCGAAAGTGTTCATTTTCAGCAGATAAGGGGTCGAGGCAGAAGGCATGCAACCACCGAAAGTATTTGAAGGGGCAAAAAGAAAGCTCGTGCTTTCGCATGAGCTAGATGTCAAAAATCGTTGCAATGATGAGGAATACAACCACCAAAAGCTCGCATCGTGGGAGATGATGCTCATTCGTGGTGTTCACCCGAAAGGTTCGAAGCACCTGCATATTATCCATTGTATTAATCATTTCAAATCCACGCAGAGCGGTTATTGACAAGTATGATTGTACGGGGTTCCCTCCATTTGAATGGTAAGTACGCCAATCATCATTACCAGGTTTTTCCTTCATCTGTAAACTCAATGAGTTACAATGAATCCCAAATATTGTTGAAGATAATCACAAGTCCGCGATCTTATCAGTAAAGCAGATTTTCAAAATTATGATCCCGCGTTATCTGGCGATTGTCGAAGTGTCTCCGAGTTCAGCAGGCATCCTGTCTCAAAGAAATCTAGGCAGATTATCAAGTAAGATCGGAAACCGTTCTCTTTCAAAGTTTCAGAAATTCAATTGCCCCCGAAAAGTTGAAGTTTCGGCATCTCTCAGCTAGATTGTCATCCGAGTTTGGGACGGTGTTTTAGTGAGTTCATTAATCATATGCTTTGTCATCCGATTTCACTGGTTTTTTGCATAAGTGGTATCGACTATATTCCTACTTCCCAGAACCATTACCTCCCGAACATTTTTTATCCCCCACAGTTTCAGGTACAGTCGGTATTGAGTCATGTCAAAAGTAAGTCCTGCTTTGAGGTCCGAGGTGGATGGCATGTGGTATTTTGAAGATCATCCAGAGGTCGCAAAGTGTTTCAAACAGGTTGGAGTTTTCACATATTATGAAAAATTGACAACCTTTCACCAACAAGTTGCTGAAGCATTTGCCCTTTCATATGATGGAAGGATTGCAAAAATAGGCAGGGAGGAGTTCATTATAGATGAAGCATCTATTGCCGAATACACAGGGTTATCCGGAACAAGGAACTGCTGGTTTAAAACCTCTTCACCTTCAAATGTTGAGTTCAGGTCCTATTTGTTACTGGTCCATAAATCTTTGACTTGGAAGAAGGACATTCCCATGTCCTATTTGGAGCCAAAGTGGCAGTTACTGCTAAAGGCGATTTTGGTATATATCACATGTGAGGGGCATTATAACAGGGTTATGTATTACCATTTTAAGCTATTGAACCACTTCACAGGTAGAGAACACTTAAACCTACCTTATAGTGACTCTGATTCAGAGCAGGGGATGGAAAAAACACAGGATAACTTGTAGATCAAACAGGATGCAAAACTGAAGATAAATATACCTCCATCAAAGCCTTCAGAAACACACATGCAATCAGAGGCAGAGGCTTCTTCAAGCAGGCCTAAGAAAGGTAAAGCAAAGAAAATAAACATGCTTCTACGAGAGATTTATGAGATGGAAGTACTTGAGAGGGTAATCAAAAAGGAAAACATAGACCTCACAGAGAGAAACGCTGAATTGTTCAAAGAGAATCAAACTCTTAAAGAAAAACATGATACAATCAAAGATAGAAACAGAGAATTAATTAGAGAAAATATGAAATTATACAAGCAGCTCAGGATTCTGAGGCTCAAGCTAGAGTTTGAAACACTTGAAGAAAAACAAACTAGTTTGGATACTTTGGCTAATTTAGCCACAACTATAATAGATGTAACAAATTCCCCTACACAGTCAGCAAAGGTTCGAAGGTTTGCTCGAATCAAGACTACAGTATCTAAGAAAGTTTGAGTGCTAAAAGAGGTTTCAGAACAGTCATTTTTGCAATTTTGAAACTCTTCAAAGATTGACTTTCGGTGGTTTAGGCGAGCCCACCGTGTGCTCATTAACCACCCAAACAGGCACTTTCGGTGGATAAATTACCCATAAATCTTCCCAGGCAACCACCAAAAGCCTGTGTGTCCAGAATTAAAATGAGTTTTTACACAGGTCAGGGATTTTTGATATGAAAAGATTTGGAACCTTTTCCAATGCATGTCTAATGAATTATCAGACCCAGCTCAGTAGTTATTTTTGACATATGATGGAAAAAGGAGTTATTTCAAAGGTCTATGGACAATTTATGTTGAACAAAAAGGCATGATACTTTGCCACATCAGAAAACTCGACTTGGTTTCCATTTGAGAATTATCATATAGCCTTGGAAGGCTATTCTATACTGCACCAACAGTCAATAGAGGAAAATCAGGGATTGACCTCATTTTGAGGAAGCATCCCACTTATTTTGCAACAGATTTCAACTTGCTATTTTTAGTTGATTTGATCCATGTTTTTAGGATCAAAGAACTTCTTTGTAATGATATAAATATTAGAATAGAACATGAACTAGGGGTTCGATTTTGTATGCTACAATGCTGCTACTGTAACAAAAAGATTTATTCTTATTATATGAAAGATTTCAAGCTTCCCTCAGTTGTGTTGTCAGATTTCTCTCTCCTGTCTCTGATATCTTGTGAGTGAATGTTATTTGTTAATGCTCATTCAATCTGTATATGACTGTCATCTCATATGTTGATTGATTAAGTTGATAATCATAAGATATTTCTTTAGTTATTAAACCCATTCTGCTTGTTTTATATGAGTATAATCTGGTTCAATAGCTAGTCTCTCTCCCATTTAATCAAACCTTGTCTGACTGCATTGCTAGAAGTCCTTGTGAGATTTTATATTCCTAGACAGTCTTGAAAACACAGTCCAGTCCTTAGATATTCATCTTGATCCACAAAAACACATCATTATTAAGAAAATATTTCCCAAAAAGAGTTAGTTACCAAGCATCTCCGACTTAGAGCCTAGGAGAGTTTCCTGGAGTGATAACAAATCATGGGTTCTCTTACTCCACAAAGTGTCTTCCCGTGAGGGATTTCACCATAAGGGGACCACTTTGGAGTTCATCCATATTTAATTCTTATCAACCATGACAAATAAATAATGAGTCATATTTACATCCAATAATATTGGGTCCATTACCCAAACAATTGTGCTATGGGGCTTTCTTCAAGGGTTGACATCAATGACAACCAACCTTAATCAAAAATCTCGCCCTTTGGCATTGATGGAAACACTCTGATGCAATACTAAAATCATATCACTCATGCTCCCCCTCAAACCTTGCCTCTATCCTCTGCATATGATAAATATTCCTCTGTCCTCTGCATCTGATAAATCTCTCCCCCTTTTTCATCAATGGAAAATGTATCTTTCCATCCGGGGTTTATCCTCCTGACTGAACTGTCCTCTTATGGGGATTCCTCATGCACATCTAAGACATATAAGATAAGCATTCAAAAAGAATTAAAAAAAAATTCATTTTGGAGTAGAAATAACTCCATGTCTTTGGAAAAGATATTCAAAGGCTTCCCATGGAAGTGGTTTTGTAAAGATGTCTACCACTTGTTCTTTTGTGCCCACATACTCAATTCTGATGTTATTTTATGCAATTTGTTCCCATAGAAAGTGATACTTGATTGGAATGTGATTCGTCTAGGAGTGCATCACCGAATTTTTTGAGATATTGATGGCACTTGTATTATCACAATATATTGGAATGGGCTCATCATACTCAACCTGTATATCTGTCAATTTTTTTTTCATCCAAAGAACCTGTGTACAACATGTTGCTGCTGCAATATACTCTGCCTCGGCTATAGATAGAGATATTGATGATTTTTTCTTCCTTATCCATGATACCAAACACTCACCTAAGTAGAATGATGCTCCATTGGTGCTTCGTCGATCATCAATACAACCCGCCCAATCTGCATCTATGTAGGCAGTAAGTGATAGATCTTTTCCTTTCAGATACCATAATACAAACTTTTCTGTTCCTTTGAGATATCTGAAGATCCTCTTTACTACTAATACATGTGATTCCTTTGGTGCTTCTTGAAATCGTGCCACCTGTCCAACTACCTACATTATATTTGGTCTGGATGCTGTCACATATAGTAGGCTGCCAATCATTGACCTGTATTGCCTCTGATCTGTAGACTTCGAATCATCATCTTTGCTCAACTTACAACTGGTTTGCATGGGAGTGATAACTTGTTTGCAATATTTCATTCCAAACCTCTTTAGCATTTATTTGATATACTTGGTTTGAGAAATAAAAATTTCTTGGTTGCTTTGACATATCTAATGTCCCAAAAAGAAGGATAGTTCTCCAAGTAACGACATTTCAAATTCATTCTGCATGTCTTTTGCAAATTTCTAGCTTAACCTGTTATCATCACTACCAAAAATAATATCATCAACATAAACTTCAATTAATAAAATATTACCTTGACTTACCTTGATGTAGACGTTGTTGTTTGCACTTCCTTTTCTGAACCCTGCCTGTTGTAGATACTTATCCAGTCTAAACTACCATGCTCTAGGAGTCTGTTTTAGACCATCCAAGGACTTCTTTAATTTACACACATAGTCTGTGTTCTCTAACAACTGAAATCCTTTTGGTTGTTCAATGTAGACTTCTTCTTCAAGTTCCCCATTTAGAAAAGTTGATTTTATGTCCATCTGATATACTTTAACATTTTTGGAGCATGCATAAGCTAAAAGCAAACAGATTGCTTCCATACAGCAACTGGGGCAAATCTCCCTTCAAAGTCGATTCCTTCAATCTGTGCATATCCTTTACATACCAATATAGCTTTGTTCCTTGTAACCTGTCCATCTTCATTCAATTTATTCTTGAAAACCCATTTTGTGTCAATCACATTCTTATTCTTTGGTCTTGGAACCAATTCCCAAGTGTCATTTTTATCTATTTGATCCAATTCTTCATCCATGGCATCATTCCAAAATTCATCCTTGCTGGCTTCTTCAAAATAGTTTGGCTCAATTGTAGATAAGAGTGATAGGTGTGTTTGTTCTGGTGAACGGATTTGTCTTCTAGTCTCAACTCCTGCATCTTTGTTTCCAATAATTTGATGTGAAGGATGATTCTTCTATACTCATTTGCTAGGTGTCTTTGGAGATACTTGTTGAACTTGCTCTGCTGCTTCTGTCGGATTCTCTTCATATTCATCTTCCTCTTCTACTTCTTTTTCATCTTCTTCTTTGAAAATTTGTTCCATTGATTTGTTTTCTTCTTCCTTTGATTCTGGTCTGCCTATTTCATCAATTGTTACTTTGATGCTTTCCACAACTTTGTTTAATCTTAGATTGTAACACTTGTATGATTTCCTTGTACTTGAGTAACCAACAAGTATTCCTTTGTCCACATGAGATTCAAAGTTTCCCATTCTGCCATCTTCTCTTTTGATGTAGCATTTGCTTCCAAAAACTCTAAAGTTATTCACATTTACTGGTCTTCCTTTCCATAGCTCGTAGGGAGTTTTATCAGTGTTGTTTGTGAGCATTATTCTATTTTTAATGTGAACTGCTATATGCACTGCCTATGTCCAAAAAATATCTGTCAACTTTGAATTCATTATCATTGTTCGAGCCATTTCTTGTACTGTCCTGTTATTTCTTTCAACAACTCCATTATGTTGAGGTGTCCTAGTGATGGGGAATTTCCTTTTTATTCCATGATTGCTGCAGTAGTCCATAAATTACTTTGAGGTGAATTCTCCTCCATTATCCTATCTTAAGCATTTGATTCTTGAATCCATCTCATTTTCAACCATTTCCTTGTAGATATTGAAGTTTTCAAAAGCTTCTGACTTGTTCTTGAGAAAGAAAACTGCAGTCATTCTTGTATAATCATCAACTAATAACATAAAGTATCTCTCATCTTTTAAGAATTTTGTTGTAGTTGGTCCAACTAGATCAATATGCACAATTTCCAGTGGTTTTGTTGTTGAATATTCCTTTGATTTGAACCTGATCTTTATTTTCTTTCCTTGTTGGCAATTCTTGCATAAGTGTTGGTTGGTTTCGTGATCTGGGGCATTTCCTTGACTGCTTATCTTTTGCTGACTTTGACAAGGTTATCAAAATGCATGTGACCCATTCTTTTGTGCCATAACCAACTTTCATTTTCCTTTCCTAGACAACACTTTTCATTTCCAATTTCGTTTAACACATATATGTTGCTTGAAGTTCTTGTAGCTGTAGTGATCAATTTCCCTGAACCTTATTTTATTATCTCACACTTTTGTGAATCAAAAGTAACTTTATGACCTTGGTCACACATTTGACTCACACTTAAAATATTATGTTTCATATCTTCTACTAGCATAACATTTTCTACCTTTTCATTCTTGTTCCCAATTCAGATTGTGCCTTTTCCAATGATTTTGGCTGACTCATCATTTTTGAAGGAGACTGATCCATCTCTTTCCTTTTGTAATGTAAGAAACTTGTCTCTATCACATGTCATGTGTTTTGAACATCCACTGTCAACATACCAACCATGTTTCTTCTATTTATATTGTAGAGAGAATGTGCATTCTTCATTGCTATACTGATCTTGGTTTCTTATCCATGTCGTTTTCTAAGGTTCTTGTTTGTGACTCTCTTGAGGTTCTTTAGGAGGGAATGCCATTTTGCAATTTTTGGCCATGTGTCCAAAATTGTTACATTTGTAACATTCCACTTTAGTTCTCAAAGATTCAAACCTATTGTAACTTATTCTCTTTGTTTCACTAGGTGTTCTTGAATAACCCCTTTGTGTATGGCTCTCAAAGTAGTTATTGTTCTTATTGTTAGCTATGCAATTTACAACTTTATGTCCAAAGTTATTACATGCATAACATAAGCCAAAAAATATAGTTTGATACTTGGTAGTTGAAGATATTCTAAAAGGAGGTGCTCTTATGAATCCTTCTTCTTCTTGAGGCCTGCCTATCTGTTGTTGATTCTGAAATTTGAATCTTCTTGGTGGAGGAGTGTCCCTGTAATCTTCCTTGTATATCTTTTTATCCCCTTTAATTGTGTCTACATAAATTTTTGGATTTGTTTCTTGCTCTATTGTTTTGGAGCTTGAACCCTTTTTTGTCTGATTGTATCCAAGTCTAGACTTGTCAAGATGAGATTTTTTACTGTTGATAATGTCATCCAGAACTTTTGAGCTATTCTGAATATTTTTCTTTTGAATATCCTTTCTTAGTGTGACAATCTTTGCTTCTAGGTTTCCAATGATCCCATCCTTTCCTTCTAGTTGTTATTTGAGTGCTTCTTCAATTCTTTTATCTTCTTCTATTTGAACCTTCAATTTTGTGATCATTTGTGCTAGTTCTTGAGTGTATTTTTTCTTATCTAGTTCTGCTTGTAGTTTCTTGTTTTTTTTCTTTTCTCTTCTAATAACTTCTATGGAACTCATTAATTCTTCTTGGAAGTCAACTTCTGCCTCTTCAGTTTCTTCTTCATATGCTTCTCCATATTCTTCTTTGGAGTCTTCTTTATTAGAGTCTTCTACTGCCATGAATAGAACTCTCCCTGTTTCACTGTCACTGACTTCATCTTCATATGATGATGAGATGTCTTTTTTGGTGCAAAATATTTTCTTGAAAACATTCTTTGTAGTTCTTTTACCTTTGTATGCTTGTCTTCCTTTTGAGTAACCTTCATCATTTCTCTTTTTCTTATGAGGAAATTTGTTAGCAAAAAGACCAATACTATCACAATTAAAACAAATTAAAGGAAGATTATCTCTATACCTACCATTGTTTCCCTTGTTCAATATTTTGACGAAATTGGCCACTTCTTCATCATCTTTCGAGATGTCACTGCTGCTGCTATATTCTTCTTGTTCCTTTTTCTTTTTCTTTGATCTTTTGGATGCTTTGAAGGCTGTTTCTTTTACATTTGGATTTTCCTATTCAGTTCTCATCTCATATGCTGTGAATATTCCATGCAGTTCATCCATGCTTATTGAGTTTAGATATGATCTTTCTTCCAGTGATGATATGTTAGGGTTAAATCTCATAGTAAGAGATTTTAGTACCTTTTGAACAATTACAAATTCTTCGATTTCTTCTCCCAATCCTATGATTAAATTTACTATTTCATTGACTCGTAAGAAGTAGGCTACGATATTTTCATCTTCCTTCATTTTTAGTTATTCGAACTGACCTCTGTAAGTTTGAAGCTTTGCTGCTTTGACTTTTGAATCTCCTTCATAAATATTTCGAAGCTTGTCCCAAATATCTTTAGCAGATTTATAATGTGCAAATTTGGTGAATATCGTATCACTGAGACCATTCAAAAGTGCATTTTTGGCTTTGGAATTATTCTCACCGAGTTTCACTACTTTGTCATTTGTTGGTGGAACTGTTGGTGCTATGTATCCATCTACAATTGATTGCCAAACTTGAAATCCATGTGCTTGTATATATGTCTTCATCCTTATGCTCCAACAATCATACTTTTGTCCATCAAACTGTGGTATTACATTTTTATATGAGTTGGTATTGTCCATGATCTACCTTTCAATGGTTAAACTGATTTATGAAGGAACCTGCTCTGATACCAATTGTTGGATTACTAAGAAGGGGGTGAATCAGTAATAGCATAATTATAATCCTTTTTCTTCAAATGTTATAACAGTGTAGAATTATTATCCAATAATGAGCAATAAGAAATAAACAATCACACACATACACAGTACACTAATGTTTTACGTGGAAACCCAAATCGGGAGAAAATCACAAAGTGTTTTTTCTTATATGTCTTGAAGAATTACGTTCATTGGAAGCACCAACTTCCTTTGTTTTCTAGCTGCAACTGGAAGGAGGCTCCAACCCCCTATTTTCTCAGGCTACAACCTAAGGGAAGCTCTAACTCCCCAATTCTCTGGCTATAACTAGAAGGAGGCTACAACCCCCTATGTTCTTCGGCTACAACCGGAAGGTGGCTACAACCACCTATCCTTTCCCTGTCCTGCCACCCTGAAGTAGAAGTAGAATGATAGAACCACTATCAAACTATCACTGTGAGATATACCATTGTAAACCTGTACCAATAAATTTGAACCATGCATCAACCATGCATCAACTTGTACCTCAACCTGTAATCAACCTGTACAATACACAAGTGCATCAACCATGCATCAATCTGGATCATAAACAAGTGATCCAACCATGTACCAAGTATGTACCAATCATGTGTCAACTACCCACCAACTATGAGTCATCAATATGTACCAACATCATCAACTATACACCTCATGTATGTGCCAACTCATCAAGTACTTGTCTCAACCATGTACTCAACATGTACCTCAACCAAAATCCCTCATCAATTTCATCACACAAATCTAAATTGTATCTCTGTAATATACCTGGTGTATATGATCACATTCCTACAAAACTTCCTTAACTTTGACAACAACAAACTAGCATTTTCATTAAAATTTTCTTTAGTCTCACATGCCTAGTTTTGGATTAGTCAACAACCCTAAATTGAAGTAATCATAACTTTGAACCTGTAATGTATAAAGATATGAAACTGATATACAATGTTCTTCAGTGTTGTTTATTCAATTCCTCTAGGTTTCACTATTTGGAACCTCTCAAAAAAGGAGTTATAGCAAAAATGGCATACCTTGCTGAATTTTGGCTTATTCTAGAGAGCGGCCTTGTAGAGAGTTCCCCGCACAAAATATTTGTTGAATTGATATAAAACTATTACAAAGAATACTACATATTTTACCCTAACCAACACATTTTTTCTCACTGAATTTGGATATGTTATGAAGAAGTTATGATGTTTTTACCTGAAAGACCTGTTTTTTACTAGTTTCAGGACTAGCCACGAACCCTATTTTCCATGGAGTGTAACTCCAAAAATACAATGACCCACAAGATAAATGTTTTACCACAGATACTTGGGTATGTTTTCTCAATGGAATAGCAATTTCACAGTCTGAATCATTATAGAAAAAAAAATTATAGTGAAAATGGTGAGATGACCTGTAAATAACATACCTTAGAAAACACCATCAAAAGAATTTATCCTTCCTTGCATTTCAGCCTTCTTTTCTTCACCTTCCCTCAAAAATTCATCTTATATATCCTTGGTTACCTCAAACACCTATATATATTCAATATTCTCAAGTGTAATTAAAATAAGAGAGCCCTGCCTATTATTTATACTCTTCGAGTAGCTTCCTTAAAAACATCTTCTAGGTCACTTGGCCCACTTTCCTTATTTTAGGGTTAACCCACTTATAATTTCTCCATTAAATTTATTATTGAAATAATTTATTATGTATTCACTTTGAATTATAATACACTCATCACTTCACTTTATTATTTACCTTTTAAAAACTCTTAAACCACTTTGACTACTTTGACCTTTTGGGGCTTCTAGATGACATATGAGGGTCCTCCAACTTCGTAAGGCCATAACTCTCAAAACGTGAGGAGTTATGTGACATTCCACATACCACCAGAAATGCAATGAAATGTAATATCTGTATAGAATAGTATTACCTTCAAATATATAAAAAATCATACCGTTATCCATCAAACAAACTTGGGTCCATTACCCAAACCTAGGTTCTCCAACTCCACATGGTCATAACTCTCTAACCTTGAGGAGTTATGTGACGTTCTACATACCACTGGAAATGGCAAGACAAGAACTATCCATGTAGGATAGTTTCCTTGACAAATTCAATATCCTTTATCTCATTATCCCACAATTAAGCATGGGTTCTCTTACTCCGCAAAGTGTCTTCTCGTGAGGGATTTCACCATAAAGGGACCACTTTGGAGTTCATCCATATTTACTTCTTATCAACCATGAAAAAACAATAAAGAGTCATATTTACATCAAACAATCTTGGGTCCATTACCCAATCCTTTGTGCTATGGGGCTTTCTTCAAGGGTTGACATCAATGGTGACCACCCTTAATCAACATGATATTTCTACATGATTCAAACTTCTTTTCACTTGAGTGGTCATCACCGAAGTTGATCACCATTGGAATCACCTATCATAATCCAACGGTCACCATGCATTGCCCAGATCTCATGGCCCTCATTCACTTTGAGACTTTGGGGCTCCAACCTTCAGGTATTCTTGGTTTTTCTGAACTTCTTATCACTGGAGTGGTCAGTGTTGAAGTTTACCACCTTATTTCCTTTAGTATGATCTAAGGATTCAACATTTCCATTCCAAATCGATAGTCAACATTTAATTCTAAATTAAATTTTGATCTAACAGTTGAGAACTCATCCAAAGCTCCTTACTGATCGACGATTGGCATTTATTTCATGACTTCAGGATTTCGTGGATTCTTCCTTGTCTCCAATAATCACCAAAGTGGAAAAGTGATGAAACTTATGCTATCCTTCCACTTGGTTTCGATCAATGGTTGAGATTTCAACCGACTGTAATAGAGTTTCCTCAGTTCTGAGGGTTTTTAGTGCTCTTCTTTCTGATCTATTCATCGCTATTTCTCCTAAGCTTTTAATAAATGTTTGTGCATTCTTTTATGCACTGATATTTAGTCGCTAACCCTCCTGAGCTGTTAATTCCTTGTGCTTCGTTACTCTATACATGGATTCTCTGCATGATACATTTCCTAATCTTTAGGAACATAGGATCATTGTCAATCCTATTGTGATAAAAAATGATCATGAATTTCTTCCACAAGGTGATATTCCTTTTTCTCTGATTACTGTATATGTTTGACTCATGTTTCCATCAATGAAAACACACAATCAATAATGGAAACACAAGGACGTTCCTACCAACCATATACACTATTGTTCATTTACTCTCAACAACAGGTCATCCCCAAGTCAGGGATATGAATCCAAAAGGACGGGTCCTAGGCCAAATCTGAAACACACAATAGTTGGCTAACTAGCTCTTAGGTTTCCCAACCACACAACAAATCTGAATTTCCAGCTCTCTTTCCCCCTTATCCTGCACAACCCAAGAAATTAAAACCTTTCTCTGCCATGCAGTCCCTCAAGCTATTCCATTTTTCTCCAGGCCTTTAGTGCTTATTGGCCCTTGGGTGTGGATTAAGAAAGAAAGAGAAGAAAAAGGAAGAGAAAAGACGAAGTGCGAACTGCGCAGAAGACACACTGACTGAGAATGGGTCGAAGTGGCCAAAGAAGAAGAAAAGAAGGAGTGAAGTATGAGAAAATGATCCATTGGAATAAAAGATCGAGGAGAACAGATCAACAAGGAAGATAGATCATGGACAACTCAACAAGCGTAAAAATCCACCAATGGATGCTTTGGAGCACCTCGTGGGAAAGAATGAAAGACAAGTTGGCGAAGTCTGAAAAATGTGGGTCAAGTTGACCTAGGGTTTTAGACACCTAGAGTTTTGGTATCTAGGGTTTTGACACCTAGGTTTAAGACTAAAGTTGTTGGTGAGTCATTGTAATGTATAAATAAGAACCTAGATGAAGGAAGAGGGTTTGTCTTAGGTTCCGAGTTTGTTGTTGGTTGAGAGTTCATTATTATTGTTGAGAGAGAAGTTTTGTGTGTGAGATCCTTCTGGTATTGTAAGATCTTCAACTGGGTGTGAAGATCAACCCTGTAGCTAGGTGCGCAGGGAGGGGAGAGAAGAGGAGAAGGAGAGAGAGATCTGTAAGCTAAGAGCGAAAATAGAACTGTATTTTTTCATATAATATAAACAAACATAGTTCTGTGGGTGTAGCCCTAGGTAGAGGGTGAACCACGTATACCTTGTTGTTCTGTGTGATTGATGTTGTGTTCTTTGCTTCTGTTACTCTTTTGATGCATTAGCATGTTAGATCTGGAATATAACTATGCGAAGTAAGTTTATGCTTGGTAATAATAGTTAATATATATGTGTGTTATTGCCTTGGATCCTCTTACATTTTCTCTGGTTGTAGACAGCTATGTCCTGCAACACCCTATTGCTACTTCAGGTGAGACTACATCTGCTTCGTAGGTGTTTCCGAAGAGGCCAGTAGTTAGGTTTGTTGGTGCATTGCTAGAATTGAACCCTGGTGTTGACGATTGAAAATGTCAACCTAGTTCTGCCCAAAAAGTGTTGCTAAATATATTATTATAAAACTAAATAATACTAGTAGGTGGGACCCTCTTGAATTATTTAAGAGTAGGTATGTTCATTTTTTATGTTATGATGATGTGTTATGTAAGTTTAGATGGTTGATGTTAATATGGTTGTCATTGATATGAGTTAATATGTGAGATGTTGTCCCTTCATGATACTACAACCTGCTATTCATATATGGTATTTGTTCTTCTCTCACCTGCACAACAAACTTGTTAGAAAAGTCACATGAAGGGCAGTTTTGAAGAAGGCAAAGTATTACAATGAGTGCAAAGGAACCTAGTCTGAAATACTACATGCATAAAATATTTGTTAAGACTTAGCTAGCAAGGAAATGGTTGTAAACAATTGTTAAATTACATTTTTTATATATGAATATGGTGGAAATTTTAGTGGTGCATTTTGGCAAGGAGATAATGCAATGGTTATGCATTGGTTGATGCAATAGGTAGCTAATATGCATATGTTATAAACCTTGGTGGCTCATGGAAGTAATGGCTTCAAAATTTTTATGGTGATTATGCTATTGGTGATGATTCTATTGTATAGTGGTCAAGTGATTTATTTGAGTTATAACATGGGTGGTGCATTTGGCAAGGTAACAATGCAAATGGTTAAATTGTGGAACTTGGATTATGCTATGGTTTAAATGTGTTGATATTCTCGATGCAATGGTTGATTAATGGGGGATCGTTGGAATGTAATATGGAGTAAATGTTATATGGGTGGAGGCGAAATGCATTTACTGCATGTTACCTTTACCCTTCTCATTGGCCACCACCCTAGTCAGAATTTTGTTTGATCTGGCTGTTGTGTTCACGTTCCAGATTTTTAGCAGGGAGAAACTGCTCGACCGCCTCTCGTATTAAGGTTTTCGATTAACATGTATGTATCTTTTAGAAATTCTTGACTTCACTTTGGTTATGAAATGTTTTGGCTCAGTTGTGTCGATTTGTGTTTGTCTTGAGTGATGAAACTATGTGAAATTTTGACTTGAATGAAAAATGGATGGTTCTGCTTATAACTATTTTGAGTTCATCGGATTTGGTGGTCTTCCTGGTTGGTATTTTTTGGTTACCACTACATTTGGTAAAGGGTTTTTAAATCATGGCTAGATGGTTGTCTTCATGATTCTTGGGTTTAATTAGAGCCCTATTTTCCTGTTCGGCCTTGTCAAGGAATTGCCTCTCGTTCACAAGCGTCATATTCCTCCCTGTACGTACACCTTTAGCTTCAAAGTTTCACTATAGTTGGTGCCTTTCCTCTTGTGATGGCTACTATGACAACCCTTAACCATCCAGGCTAGAGATGCATAGGGAGTTTGTCGAGCCTATTAAGTTGTTCCCGATTGTTGTGGTATATGACTTTGAATGTGGGCTCACCCGTTGGTCGTATGGCGGTCATGTGGTTTTGGTTTTCATCATTGCCTCGATGATAAAGTATGAACCTTACATTGCTAATTTTCATTTTTAAAGCTCGCAAGTCACCCACCTGATATCAAGGAAACTCAATTGTTTTTAAATGGAAAGGTATCTTCCATGTCGATTATATGAGTGGGTATGTACAAATACCACAACTTCTTCGATTGTTTGTTTTTTTTACCACAATGGTGAATTGTTGGTTGATGTACAATCATTATTTGGCACTTGTGGTGATTTTGGTTGATGGCTGACATGGGTCACAAATGCTTAGGGTTGCTCACACAAGTCATGTTTTGTGTGTGGTGTTTTGAAAATAAAACATGGGACATAATAACTATGTTTTCTCTGGGGCTGAATGATAATCGAACTGGGTAGCTATCGAAGGCATATCCACAACATCCTTCATTGGTTGAATAGTCCGAGTATGCATAGTTTGGTTAAATTGCGATGCGAATTAAACGAACTAAAAATTTAGTAATATACACAGTCTCTGCACGATATGTTGGGTTACTGACATGACTGGGTGTTTGCTGTGATAAGTCGAACTGTTGTATCGTGGTGTTTGGTTGGTGGTGCTCTGTTTGTAGTATGGATAGTTGGTTCTTATACTCAGTGATACCCTCATAGTTTTTTTTAAGAATGTTATTTATTGAAATCGACCACTGTTGATGACCATCATGTTGGGTATTTGGCTTGGATTTTAAGTTGCATTGAGATGTTTTGTTTTATAGTGGCATGGTTACATTGCCTTGGACATTTTCCCCTGCATAGCATGTGTCAAAGTGTTGGTTGTTGGTTGTATAGTAAATTGTCATTTCAGACATGGCATGCGAGGTTTTAGTTATTTTGGTCTTGATTATTTTACTGCGTATATGTATGGGAACGAATATCATTACAGATCTTGATTGGCTCTATTACATAAATAGTGACTTCATTGATATTTTTGGAAACACTACTTTGAAATATAGATGTGGATTTGGGAAATGTATGGCAGTGATGGATGTTAATAATTACAGATTGGGAATGAGTGTTGTTGTTGACTGTTATAAAGTGCAGAATGTGAAAATGAAGGAAACATAACCTCTTACATATTGTGTGCATTAATTTTTTTTTTTAATGGCTATGGGATTTTAATGGACAATGAAATTAGGTAAATACATAGGAATTTTACTCAGTCATCTGATTGTTGGTTGATGCATATTTTTCTTACTACAAAATATGTTATGGATTGCTTGGTTAATCTCATGAAAACAAAACTTTTTCCCCCCCTCATTATCTCATTTTCTGCTAATTACAACCCCCTCACATATCCCATATTCATTTTGTTCACTCCATGTTCTGATATTGATTACAACCAAGAGAATTTATGTGTTAGATGGATGAAGTGGTAGTGTTTTGAGTGGATTGTAGTAAGGTTATTGGGTTGATTTACAGTTGATTGTTGTTATCATTGAGCAATGACCATTTTTTTCACCCCTTTCATTATATCATATTTTTAGTCAATACAAACCCCTCACGTATCCCATAACACTGTTTTCACCCCCCTGCTCATTGATTAACGTTAGAACAATTTGTATGGATTGGATTGCATGAGCCTGATACATTCTAAGAAAAATCTATTTCGTATTTTTAAGGAGTTGTCATGCATGGTTATTTAAAATACTATTTGTTAATTGTTAACAATTGCAGGATGAGGTTTTTGAGTCGGGGAAGCCATGGCCAAGGAAACATAGGTAGAGGTAACTAGAACTGAGGCCCAAGAAGGCCCATGTTCTCTATACATTTTGATGTTGATTTAGAAGATCTTGGCCAATTGTTTCATGCTGGATCCTTTAATTGGATTGGGTAAGGAATAGTCCAACCCAAGCTTGACATGCCTCCCTTCCAAGCCCCTCAAGCCCCCAGAATCCCTGTGCCTCCTCATGTCTCTTTACATCTTGAAGTACCAGAAAATGATGGGTGGCAGGAGATTGTTCACCCGACGGTATCCCAACACCGTGGCTAGCCCAAATTAACTTTACCTGCTCCTCCACCTTTGAACCCCATTTTCCAAGTTGTGCCTAACCAGTCTCCAGTGCAATCCTCCCATGCTAGCAAGATATTGAAGACTGAATCCCATGATGCATTTGATAAAGGAAAAGCTATTGTTGCCCCTTCCTCACCCTCAAGTGACTCAGACAAATCCGTGTCTTGACAGAAGCATTTGAGGAACGATTGTTCCCATGTGATCAATGAGATAAATCCTAAAGGCTCTGCCCAACCCAAGGCTAATTTAGGAAAATCAAGAGGTGACAACAACAACCAAGGAAGGGTTTCCTCACAGACTGGAAAATATGGCTTTTGATTTTTATGTTATTTATTTATGATGGTGGACTTCATGGATTTTGGACAACATGTTTTATTTGGGATATATGAGTATTATTTTGAAATATTTTCAAATTTCATGAGAAAAAAATTGCCAAAATTAAATGTGTTTGAGGGGAGGCACAACGGGTGTGTTTTCTTAACTAATGGATTATGTTATGATGATTATGATTGTTTTGAACTAAAGGGAATAAGAAGGGGTCTCACCTACTAGTTATTATTTATCTATGACCCTATTATGATTATTTCTCCCCACCCCCCTAACTAAAGTTAGTTGAGTCTTTGATTAGCTTAACTAATAAGTTGGTTCAACTACTTCAACCAATTCTAATTTTTTAAAAGAAGAAGTAAGGGGAGGAACACGAGGAGGATAGAAGAACAAAGTATGCTAGTGTTTTATCTTTGAGTTTGTGTTGAGATAGTTTAGTTTTCGTTCATTCATATATTCATCATAGCCTAATTCTCTTTTGTGATAGCAGGGTCTTATTGTAGACAACAATATTCAGGGATGAATCAAATCATTCAGACACTTGTTCTTCAGAGGTGTTGATATATCTTTGATAGTCTGTGTAGACTTGTATGTTTGTGAATGAATTTTCACGACTGATAAAGGCTATTGTGCAGAGTCGAGTGGGCATCAATCTATGGCAAGATGATCCAACTTTTAGAGTTGAGTTTTGGTTTTGTGTCAGAGGTCCTTTTGTATGTTCCATCTAGGATTTCTAAGTTTGACTTTGGTCCAAGGTTTTTGTGTGAATTTTTGTAAAGACAATGACTCTTTGGCGAATTGAAATGAAATAAAGGATTGCTTTATGTCTCATATATGTTGAATATCATATTGGGTCTTTAATTTTGTTCTTACATTTATTTCATCAAATGATATGTTTAGAAAAATATATAAAAAGTGAATTTCCAACAAACTTTTTGTTGATGAAAGACTATCCTAAGCACTTGTAATTAATACTTGTGAGTTAGGATATATATTTTTGTTGGCTATAAACATAGGGTGATATTCCCATGTACTTTAATTTAGCCAAGTAAAGTGTGAAAATGCTTGAGTAAGATCAATTCATATCTTTTCCTCAACATTTATTTGGCGACCATACTGGGGAGATCTTCGATATCTCTCTAGTTAAATTTTATACTTGATTTTCATCGATACATCTTTCTTTTTCTGATTTTGATTCCTTGACTATTTTTCTATTCATGATTGTTCCTGTTGCAAGACAACCCAATCTTCAGCCTGATCTCCAATACTAGACTAGCATTGCTTTGAACCCATTTCATACTATTTTAGACACTGCTAGGACCCGTGCTGAGCTTAACCATTCTTGGGAAACAATTGAAAGAGATATTAGTATTCAAGAACAATTGGAAGCTAGACGTAGGAAGCCTAGAAATCAATAGTAACCTTTTTGTTCCTTCCATTTTGGCCTTTCTTTCATGTCCTTAGATTCTCATTATTATAGAAGAAGAAGAGGCTTGTCACCTGAAATCAATCCTATTTCTGAAATATGAAGAAGAAATGTTGTGTTATCTTCCCAACAAAGTTCTCTAAGGATAACTTTAACTGATTCATCTAGCTCGTCTTTCTTTTCCTCATCTATCATCCACAAGATGGCATCTAGTGGTAGCTATGGTGGCACTGGAAGTGCTCCATCTTCCCAATATTCATCATCATCAGTGATTGGTAGCTTGTAAAACCACCATATCCCTATACAATCTACTACAAACCCCACCAAAGTCATTAAAAAGTATGGGCTTTTTCAGTTCGAAGAAGATGCCACAACCACACCATGGCATGTGTCCTCTCCTCTTAACCTAGCTCCTGCTACTCGTCCACTTCCAAAGTTTAAAGAGAATTTGCCTAAGTTTTTAGAAAATAACACTGTCAGTACCAATGAACACCTAGTGGAATTTTCTAATGCTTGTCATAACATAGGGGAAAACGACAATGACACTTGCATGCGCTTGTTCGTCAATTCCTTGGAAGGAAAGGCCATGGCCAAGTTTTTTTGAAATTCCTCCTAAGATTTTGTCTACTTGGGAGGAGTTGATTTATTGGTTCCAATACACTTATTGGAAATCCAAAATCCCCACCGAGAAGTTAAGGGAATACAATAACATCACTTACAAATTTGGTGAGACCATTAGGTCTTTTAACTTGTGTTTTACCAAGCTGTATAATCAAATCCCCGAACTCATCCGCCCTCAGAACCAAGACGCTTTCATGCATTACTACAATGCATTTCCTTCTCCATACCATCATAGGCTTGAGGAAAATGTGATTGATAATCTCAGTTCCTCCCTGCACACTTTCTCAGAGCATGAGGAACAACTTGAATGAACTGGTCTACCCCAGGGAGAATCAATTATACAGATGGATATGTCCTCTCTCTTACAACTAGTGCAAGATATGAAAAATAATATGATAGCATTTGAGCAGAAGGGTACTGTCTTCCCTCTCACCCTTGGAGATTCATCCTCTTCTGCACCTCCTTTTAGAAGTCTAGTTGAAAATATTTTCTTCCCAAAGCTATCTTGCCTAGGAGTTGGTGTAACTTTTGTGAGGAACACCATGAAGAAACCATGTGTGAGGTATGAAAGAGTTCCAGAGAAAAGATCTTTGGTAAAAGACCAGAAGCCACTATCATTGTCCTAGATTTTGTCAAGCCAAAAGATGGCACGGTTGTCGATACCGGAAATAAAGCTTATGCCCCAAAGGGAAAGTTTGACCCTCCTTGCAGTTCTTCTAGCCCAAGTTCATCCTCGACCACTGCTGCACCTCAGGTTCCTAAAATTCATGAGAGTCAAGGAATCACTCCTCCTCCCCCCTCTTCCAAATACAATATCCTGAATGAATTGGCCAACATCAAAGCATATGCAACCCTCCTAGACATGATTTCCATCCTTGAACAACAGTTGCATCTGAAACAACTCATGGAAGGAAAAGCTTCTGTTGTATCCAATCTTTCCGAAGAGGTAGACAAAGAGGATTCTTCTGTAAATAAAGTAGGTGTACATAATTTTAGATATCCTATAAACGCCCCCCCCCCCTTTTATATTTCTATAAAGATCATGGATAAAATCGCCCATTGTTGCCTCATTGATGGTGGCTCAGACCCAAGTGTTATGTCGAAGATTATTATGGAAGAGATAGGTTTATTTGTACAAACGAAAACGCCCGAAGCATGCTTTCCTATAATAGTCTACAACAAACAACCATAGGAAAAATTAAATGTGTAACCCTGGTTTTATGTGCTCACCCCGAGATAAGGACAACCCTCAGCATTCAGGTGATTGATATGCCTGTAAGAAATTATTCAATTATTTGGCAAGCCCTAATAGGTGGATACCTCTCATTCGACATGACACATTTATTTGTTCCTTGGAATGGTAAGAATATCATATTCCTTAGAGAAGGAATGATTTCACACTACATAGAGAATGTTCCACAATCGAACGTGAACTATATCGAAGAAGACCCAAGAGTGTATTCCATCTTTGCTGAAGAAGATAATATCTCTTTGGAAATAATTGATTTGGATGATGATTTATGGCATATGCACTTTGATGGTTCATGCTCTAGTGAAGGAAATGGGGATGGTATTACCTTGGTTTCTCCTATAGGAAAATTTTATAATCTGTTCTATAGGTTAGAGTTTGTTTGTTCAAAAAATGTCGCTAATTTCGAAGCTTTATTATTAGGCATTGAGAATGCCCTTAATATTGGTTGTGGTCACCTTTCAATTTTTGGAAGTTCTGAGCTTGTTGTGAACTTAATACACAATATTTTCTCTCCCAACAATGAGCTGATGGAACAATACTACCAAGATATTTGGGCACTTGTTTTGAACCTTCTATCTTTCAATATCACTCATGCGAAGAAGGAGTTGAATTCCATGACTGATCGGTTAGCTGTCTTTATAGCCTCCCCTAATCAGCAACTTTCACCTCACAGGACTGATTATGTTTTTCAACCACTATATCTTCCATATGTTCCTGTCCATGTAGGATTTTGGGAGGCCCTTTCGGATGATGAGAGCATTTGTGCTATCATCCAAGATGAACCTTTTAGGCTCAAGGAAACTATATCCATAGAAAATAATAAGATTCTTGAGGGCTTGATTCCTCTTGAGATCTCATTTTCATGGAGTGTTAGAGGAAATAAAAAAGAGGAGGAGGAGTTACAATTGAAGGTGGTTGAATCCATCTCCATGAACATTAGGACACCTAGATCTTCATTGAATGTTAAAATAAATGTGTAGGGTTCTAATAAAGAGGGAATAAGGTCTGCTGAATTACTCAGTTGATTTCAAGAGGTTTTTGCTTGGTTTAATATGGATCTTCATGGTTTCGATCCAGGTCTTGTTCAACATACTGTGATACTAGTTAGGAAAAAAATAAGACTGGTTAACTCTGCACTGAAAGCAACCTCTCGAGGGAAGTTGAACATTTTCTTAATGACTGAAATGTTTTTTCTAGTCCACCCTAAATGGGTTTCCAATTGGGAACCTGCTTCAGAGACCACTAATAATATTAGGACTTGCACTAGTCTTCGAACTTTCAGGAAATCAATTATGAGAAATCCTTTCCCCCCTCTCAACATGAAAATGTTTCTGCAACAGGTTGTAGAGTTACACTCGGAGCCCCTACCTAACAATTTGTTTGGTTACGATAAAATCAAGATAGAAGGGACAAATATTCACAAAACCACTTTTACTACTAATTGGTTTACTATGCCTTACAATTGCTTGCCTTCTGGTTTATTTGATACAAATATCGCCTTAAAAGGGCCTATACACGCGATTTTTGATGAATTGGTCAGTCTCCATGCTTATGTTGATGATTTAATCGTATGTGTCTGAAGGCTGATAGTTACATCAAAATTTCAAGTGTTGGATCATTTCCATATTACTTTTGTCCTGGTTACTAACTCAGAAATTTCAAAGGAACTACAAAGACAATGATTTTCCCACAACACTAACAGTCTTCGCTTGAAGTATTGCGAGGGACCAACGTGAAAGGTATTTTGTTGATGGTATTCTTCTGTATACTAGTAGTTTAGCTCTGCTTTCAATTTTTGTTCTTCATTTTTCTACTTAACAGGTTTCTACTTTCTGAGTTGACCTTTTACTACATTTTATTTCTGGATTTTATCGTTGTCTTTTACTACTGCTGTAATAATTTATGCATTATTACTTCTGTTGAAATTTTGTCTTTATCATCTTTTAAGTGTTTGGTCAAGGTAGAAGGTTGGATCAGTTCTTTCACAGTGAGACCTCCGCAAAATCATTGTTAGTCAATAACAAACAAGCTTACACAGTTGTTAGGATGTTGTCTCTAAAGGACCCTTGAAATTGCTATATATTTCCACTTCTGTCTTATAAAGAGTTGGTTATCTCCCTCTGCTTCTCTCCATTTCTTCATCCATTGAGAGTTTAAGAGAAAATATGGAAATTTTCCTCATTGGAGGTTAAAGAACAGATTCTGGTTGATGGATTATGCATACAGTGGTAAGAACCCCTCATACTTAACATTTTTCATGAGTTATTCCCAAATTCCTGGTCATCTTTCCATTAAATCCGCTCACTTTCCCCTGTTGCATAATCATTCGAGTTACATCTTATTGAGATTATTCTTCTTGGTCTGTGAAACCATGGGTTCTAAGTTCTAATATGTTAAAAACAAATTTCCCCATGGAGTCGCCAGTTTGTTGACGATTGAAAATTTCAACGTAGTTCCGTCCACAAAGTGTTGCTAAAGATATTATTTTAAAACTAAATAATACTAGTAGGTGGGACCCCCTTGAATTATTTAAGAGTAGGTCTATTCATTTTTGATGTTATGATGATGTGCTACAAAAGTTTACATGGTTGATGTTAATATGGTTGTCATTGATATGAGTTAAGCTATGAGATGTTGTCCCTCCATGATACTACAACCTACTATTCATATAGGGTATTTGTTCTTCTTGCACCTGCACAACAAACCTATTAGTAAAGTCACATGAAGGGAAGTTTTGAAGAAGGAAAAGTATTACAACGAGTGCAAAGGAACCTAGTCTAAAATAATACATGCATAAAATATTTTTTAAGACTTAGCTAACAAGGAAATGACTATAAAAAAATTGTTAAATTACATTTTTTATATATGCATACAGTGGAAATTTTAGTGGCACATTTTGGCAAGGAGATAATTCAATGGTTATGCATTGGTTGATGCAATCGGTAGTTGATATGCATATGTTATAAACCTTGGTGTCTCATGGAAGTAATGGCTTCGAAATTTTTATGGTGATTATGCTATTGGTGATGATTCTGTTGTATAGTGGTCAGGTGATTTATTTTAGTTATAACATGAGTGACACATTTGGCAAGGTAACAATGCAAATGGTTAAATTGTGGAACTTGGATTATGCTATGGTTTAAATGTGTTGATATTCTCGATGCATTGGTAGATTAATAGTGTTAATGGGGGCTCGTTGGCATGTACTATGGATTAAATGTGATATGGGTGGAGGCAACGTGCATTTACTGCACATCACCTTTACCCTTCCCATTGTCCGCCACCCTATTCAGACTATTGTTTGATCTAACTGTTGTGTTCATGCTCCAGATTTTTAGCAGGGAGAAACCGCTCGACCGCCTCTCGTCTTAAGGTTTTCGATTAACAGGTATGTCTCTTTTATCCATTCTTGACTTCACTCTAGTTATGAAATGTTTTGGATCAGTTGTGTTGGTTTGTGTTTGTCTTGAGTGCTTCATCTGTGTGAAATTTTGACTTGAATGAAAAATGGATGGTTTATCTTATAATTGTTTTTAGTTCATCAGATTTGGTAGTCTTCCTGGGTGGTAGTTTTTGGTTACCACTGCATTTGGTTAAAGGGTTTTTAAATCATGGCTGGCTAGTTGTCTTCATGATTCTTGGGTTTAATTAGAGCCTTATTTTCCTGGTCTACCCTGTCAAGGAACTGCCTCCCGTTCACAAGCATCATAGTCCTCCCTGTGTGTTTGCCTTTAAATTCAAAGTTTCACTATAGTTGGTTCCTTTCCTTCTGTGATGGCTACTTTGAAAACCCTTAACCCTCTAGAGTGGAGCTGCATAGGGAGTCTGTCGAGCCTGTTAAGTTGTTCCCGATTGTTGTGGTCTATGATTTCGAATGCGGGCTCACCCGTTGGTCATATGTCGGTCGTGTGGTTTTGGTTTTTGTCATCGCCTCTGTGATAAAGTATGAACCTTACATTGCCAATTTGCATTTCTAAACCTCGCAAGTCACCCACCTGATATCAAGGAAACTCAGTTTTTTTTAAATGGAAAGGCCTCTGGCATGTCGATTAGATGAGTGGGTATGTACATATACCACAAATTGTTCGATTGTTTATTTTTTTTACCACAATGGTGAATTGTTGGTTGATGTAAAATCACTAGTTGGCACTTGTGGTGATTTTGGTTGATGGTTGACATGGGTAACAAATGCTTAGGGTTGCTCACACAAGTCACGTTCCGTGTGTGGTGTTTTGCAAATGAAACATGGGGCATGATAACTATGTTTTATCTAGGATGAATGATAATCGAACTGGGTCGCTATCGAAGGTATATCCAAAACATCCTTCATTGGTTGAATAGTACGTATTCACAGCTTGGCTAAATCATGATATGACTTAAACGAACTAAGCACTTAGTAATATACACAATATCTACATGATATGTTGGGTTATTGACATGATTGGGTGTTTGTTGTGATAAGTCGAACTATTGTATCATGGTGTTTGGTTGGTTGTGCTCTATTTCTAGTATGGATAGTTGGTTCTTATACTCAGTGATACCCTCAGAGTTTTTTTAAAGCATGTTATTTATTGAAATCGACCAATTTTGATGATAGTCGTGTTGGGTATTTGGCTCGTCTTTTACATCGCATTGTGATGTTTTGTTTTACAGTGGCATGGTTACATTGCCTTGGAAATTTTCCCCTGCATAGCCTGTGTCAAAGTGTTGGCTATTGGTTGTATAGTAAATTTTCATTTCAGACATGACATGCGAGGTTTTGGTTATTTTGGTCTTGATTATTTTACTGCGTATATGTATGGTAACGAATATCATTACAGATCTTGATTGGCTCTATTACAAAAATAGTGACTTCATTGTTATTTTTGGAAACACTACTTTGAAATATAGATGTGGATTTGGGAAATGTATGGCAGTGATGGATGTTAATAATTATAGATTGGGAATGAGAGTTGTTGTTGACTGTTATAAAGTGAAAAATGTCTGAATGAAGGAAACATAACCTCTTACATATTGTGTGAGTTACTTCTATTTTGTAATGGGTGTGGGATATTAATGGATAGTGAAATTAGGCAAATACACATGAATTTTACTCATTCATCTGATTGTTGGTTGATGCATATTTTCCTTACTGCAAAATATGTTATGGATTTCTTGATTAATATCATGAACAGTAAACGTTTTTTCCCCCCTCATTATCTCATTTTCCACTAATTACAACCCCCTCACATATCCCATATTCATTTTGTTCACTCCCTGTTCTGATATTGATTACAACCAAGAGAATTTTTGTGTTAGATGGATGAAGTGGCAGTGTTTTGAGTGGATTGCAGTAAGGTTATTGGGTTGATTTACATTTGATTATTTTTATCATTGAGCATTGGCCATTTTTTTCTCCCCTTTCATTATATCATGTTTTCGCTCAATACAATCCCCTCATGTATCCCAGAACACTATTTTCACCCCCCCTGCTCATTGATTAACTTTAGAACAATTTGTATGGATTGGATTGCATGAGCCTGATACATTCTGAGCCAAATATATTTCCTATTTTTAAGGAGTTTTCATGCATGGTTATTTAAAACACTATTTGATAATTGTTAACATTTGCAAGATGAGTTTTTCAGTTGGGGAAGCCATGGCTGAGAAAATAGAGGTAGAGGTAACTAGAACCGAGGCCCAAGAAGGCCCACGTTCTCTATACATTTTGATGTTGATTCAGAAGAGCTTGGCCAATTGTTTCATGGTGGATTCTTTAATTGGATTGGGCAGGGAATAGTCCAACCGAGGCCTAAAAGGCCTCCCTTCCAAGCCCCTCAAGCCCCTAGCATCCCTTTTCTTCCTCATGTCTCTTTACAACCTGAACTCCCAAAAAATGATGGGTGGCAGAAGATTGTTCATCCGATGGTCTCCCAACACCGTGGCTGGCCCGACTTAACTTTACCTTGTCCTCCACCTTTGAACCACATTGTCCAAGCTTCCCCTAACCACTAGCCAGTGCAATCCTCCCATGCCAACAAGAGATTGAAGACTGAAGACCACCATGCATTTGATAAAGGAAAAACTATTGCTACCCCTCCTCACCCTCCGATGAATCTGACAAATCCATGTATTCATGGATGCAATTGAGGAATGACTATTCCCATGTGATCAGTAAAATAAATCCTAAAGGCTCTGCCCATCCCAAGGTTAATTTAGGAAAATCAAGAGGTGACAACAACAACCAAGGAAGGGTTGCCTCACAGACTGGAAAATATGGCTTTTGATTTTTATGTTATTTATTTATAATGGTGGACTTCATCGATTTTTGACAACATGTTTTATTTGGGACATATGAGTATTATTTTCAAATATTTTCAAATTTCATGAGCAAAAAATTGCCAAAAGTAAATTTGTTTGAGGGGAGGCACAAGGGGTGTGTTTTCTTAACTAATGGATTATGTTATGATGATTATGATTATTATGAACTAAAGGGAGTCACAAGGGGTCCCACCTACTAGTTATTATTTATCTATGACCCTATTATGATTATTTCTCCA